>JANHQD010000003.1:0-13034 GCA_024721195.1 Marasmius sp. AFHP31
AACGTTTAAACTTGGGTATCCTCAGGAGTTCTGTAGGGATCTGAGGGTTGCAATTTGAACGCTCAATATCATTGGATGCTATGATTGGCCCCCCTCCGACGTCAGAAGGGACTGTCAGTTCGGGCGTTTTTTCGAAAACAAGCTTTCAACGACTAGAGCGGTATCTCAAGTATCTCAAGTGACTTAATAAGCCAGTACCCTATTCACGAGCTTTCATAGTACTTATACAGAAGAAGGGAAGGAGTGGGACCGTGCCTTTGGAGTCCATGTGTCTGATGGTAATCGTACTGAATTCCCAGCTACTTATGCAACACCCAAAGCCCGCTGAATGCTTCCTTGCGGAACGCTTGGCAAAGTAACAAGGAAGACAAACACCTGAGTATCGACATCGTCACCCGCATTGAACGGCACACCCAGTGAAACGCCATGAGTGCTGATAAAATCGTTGTCGGCCTGGGGTAAAAAAAAAGAAATCAAAATCAGAGATAGAGTTTTTTTGGTAAGGAGCAGAGTTCTTCTTTTTTTTTTTACTGACCGCGGTGAAAAGGAAATAATCATCTGGGGACTCTGGGTCTTCTACTGGAGCAATCGCGAGAGATTCCCACTTTCCATCAATCAATTTCTCATCGAAGTCTCCCCCTGCAAGCAGCAACGAGAGAGAGAGGAGAAATGGTTGAGCCTGAATTTCGTGGGATTGGGATTGGGGCACACGTACCGTTGTGAAGACCGAACCTGGCAAGCTGCTTGTCGTCAATATAATCGACGAATGAAACGTATGTGGCAGGTACGATGCTGCTGTCGAGTACGCCCCCTGGTGCCACTGGATTCGACGGGTCATCGAATTTAGTTCCATGGATGTCTGTCGCTGTAGCTATGCTGAAAAGATCTGCCTGTCTACGGAAAAAGAATTGAGTCTAGAGAAAATCAAACAACTTGAAACCCGGGACCCGTTTGAACCGGACGCTCACTTGTATTTCGACTCACTATCGTCGTTACCGTGGCCCTTCCCGTCTCTCGAGAGGGACAAGAAAACATTCTCGCTGACGAAATGGATCTCACTAGACGCCCGCGTTTTGCCTTTGTCATTGCTGATGGGTAAGGGAACGACCCATTCACCGATGAGCGCAGGTCGTACTGAACTATCTGATACGTCGTAGGCGACTAGCCGAGTGTGTCGGGAAGTACTGTCGTCATCTCCGCCATCCTGTATAGTGGCGGATTGTAACATGGCGTAGAGAATGTTGTTATCGAAATCCATGGTGAGTCCTTCGAATCCTGGGGGGAACAGATAATCAGACCGGGATTTGCGTAGACGACCGGGAAAATCGTAATCGTAGAACACACACCTTGATTGGGAGAACGCCCAGTTGTTGGATTCTGTTCCGACGTGAAATTTAGGTTGCCGTTCTTATCCTTGGGCAAAATAGCGGCAGGGGGCTGTATAGTGCTGATCAAGTTTCCGTCGGCCGTGAAGTGATAGATGTAGGGACCGTATTCGTCGCTAATCCAATAACTGCGAGAGGAAAGTAAACCCAAGTCAGAGAGCGCGAATTGGCCGAAAGCCTAAGGGGGGTAAGTTCTGACCTTCCGTCAGTTGCAGCGACTAGTCCTTCCACGTCGAGAGACAAATGCGAATAATTCTGGCTTGGAATGGGCATCTCGGGATCTGCATCCGCGACCCCTGGGAACCCATTTTGTGCGGGACGAACGGCTAGTGGATCGAGCCCCGAGGTTTTGACACCGTTGCGCTCAAACATGAGGGTAGTCGATTTGTAGGTGAGCTGTAGTGTCTTCTGAGCGTCGTCGAAACTGAGCTTCTTGGAATTTGTGTAGGGCGTCAAGATAAAGTCGATGTCGTGTTGGCGCGCTTGATAGTCGATGGTGGTTTCACTAAGTTTTTTGCAAAGTTAGGAAACGCTGGGATGAGGAAGGAAAAGAGTATGATGACGCACACGTTGAAACCACGATCAGGACGAACGACGAGTGTTCCTGCGTATGTCCCATCTGTGTTCTTGGACCAAGTACCCCGTTTGAACGCGATAGCGCTTCCTATACCACCGAGGGTATCCCCAGTTGACTCCTTGAAGTCAGAAGGTATCCGACCAAACCCGACTAGTCCTTTGTTCACGTATGTAACCCCGTCGAGTTTCACAGAGTCATCACGAGCGCGGAGTGGCGATGCGAGAGAGGAAGAGAGGTAGGCAGCGATTGCAATTGCGAGGAGTCTTGTCGTGGAGGAGGATTTCATCGTTTCGGATACTGCCCTCGATCGATGAGTCTGGAATCAGGGAGACACAGACGATAATCGATAAGGGCTCGACATGAGAAGAATGTTCTTTTTCCTTTTTATGCGAGCTTTCGGGTCCCTCCCCAAAAATAAACGTTCGTGCCCAGCAGATGGGTACAGAGGTAGATCATATGGTGCGGATGATGCCAGAAATGGAACGTGTCCACTGTCACTGTACCAGTGTCAAGAGGTGTACCCAGATCGTACGTGCTAGAATTGAGAATTTGATACTATACTCACTGGAGCTACCTCTTTTTGACGGGCACAGGATTGGGGGAGGCGAGAAACGGAGTTGAAGAGGAGGATGGTTTAGCATCTAGCATCTTTTCCATTACATATTTCACCGGTTCCAAGGTCTTGTCTTGACTTGGCTTTGGCGTACATCCGCGTCGAAGCAGGTAGATTCTGATGGTGCGCGTGCGGAGGTAAAGACCTGAGGCGTTTGAGGGGCCGTTCAAATTCCACCCGCAGTTGAGAAAAACATAGAGGCGTTGGAAAGTTGGCACACGACCAGCAAAATACAACTATGTAGCTTTGACTGTCACACGGCGGTTCCTAGTTCCTTCTAAGTATAGAACAGTGCGGGGGAATTGAGAATTTGACTGGACAAGTGCATATGGCTTGGCACGCCTCGCGAGATCCAAGGGCGGCGGCTGACTAGTGAACTAGTGGGTTTTTTGCTTTGATGTACCGGTTACTGGTTGGTCTCACAGCTGGACGTGAATGTTATTTTTAGGCAAGGGGTGTGCTGTGTTGAACTGCTAGGCGATCATATTATTATTTTTTTTCTGGCATATCTCTGTGGCAAGAAATAACGTTCGCGCCCAAGCTGTGTGATACTCACCGGTGCCGAGTATTCTCACAACGTGAGCGTTATTTTTGGATGGAGAAGTGTGTGTGTGCAAGAGAAAACGCGGATGCCCAACGTGGGCCTGAAAGAGTTGAAACTGAATTGGAAGCATCAAAATGCGACTTACCGGAAAGCAGGGTTGACCTATTTCTGCCATATTCCGCGACGGAGTGTTATTATTAGAGAAATGCATCCCAGGATTCGGATACAGGGACCTACCGACCGACTGAACAACAGCGTAAGATATGAGGGTACTGAGCGTGTACGGACAGCCAGAACGATACTGCAAAACCTAGCGACCTTTCCTGTGAGGACCAAATTTCAAAACCGCGCAATAGGCTTTTGACCCAAGTTTGTGATCCTTGAGATTGAGAGGCGGCGTCGACGACGAGAAAAAAGAGACGCGTAGTGCGCGCGGCGACCCCGTGACTTCAACGCCATCGTGACACTCACGATCGCGTCGCGTTTGACATATTTCCCACGCGCATGTCATCACTCTCCTCCCACCACCACCATGGATCCCACAACATTCGACAGCACCCTCATGAGCTCACGAGATGCCAACATCACCAACACCCACGAACGCGACCTAGCCCTCATCGCGATGTGGAAACAACGATGCGAAGGGATGGAACAAGCACTCCTCGGGGAACGGAGCCTCGCTGGGAAGTTGGTCAAGTTGCTTGGGTTTGAGTCGGTTGGGGAGGCGGTGTTGTTTGTTGAGACCCAGCAGGGGGATGTGAGGTATAGGGAGTGTTTGGAGAGGGGTGCGGAGGTGGAGGTGGTTAAGCGGTGAGTTTGTTGTTTTCCTTTTCTATAACGATTGTGGAATCGTAACCTCTCTCTCCCCCCACCTAGTGATCTCGAACACCGCATCACCCACCTCCAAGCCTCCAAAACCGCCTTGGAAACCAAATACGACACCCTCGAACGAACGTTCAAAAAAACCCAAACGAAACACGCCCAGGACAATGCCAAGTTTATCAGATGGAAGCATTGGTTTTGGGGGGAGTGGGAAGTGGATAAGGGGATGGATGAGGGTGAGGTGGCGAAGAAGTGGGCGATGGGGTTTTTGAGGAGGAGGAAGGTGGTGGCGGGGAGGGGGGAGGGGGTGTTTGATGATGGTGAGTGCTGGTGAGGTTTTTTGGGTGTTTGGGTTGGATACTGACTGAAATGGGTGGGATGTGTGCTTGCTTTACTCTATAGTGCCGGGGAAGAGTGATTTTGAGGGTGGCCCCCAGGGGGAGGAGTCTCCGGCCAAGGGGAAGGGAAAGGGGAAGGGAAAGGGATCCGACGCGATGACGACGACCCCCACTCCGAAGCCTTCGAGTTCGACTGCGTTACCGCTCACGCCGACTACGAAGAACAATCGCGTGGTACCTCCTCCCTCACCGCGTCGTGACGATTCGTTGTCTTCAGATACGGAAGGTGATTACCTCTCTTTTTCTTCGCCGTCTTCTTCATGAACGAGTCTACCCGATAGACCTTCCCCATCACCCGTCTTCCCAGACTTCTGGCTCTGTCACGGAAGACGATTCACAACCGCTTTATGGTGAGTTTGTTATTCTAAATCGCGTGTGGAATATGAAGAATTGACGACGGTCTGTTTTCTGTTTCATAGCACAAGTGACGCCCACTATAGTGAAGCCCCCTCAAAGCCCGTCGCCGTCAAGGTATTTGAAGCGAACACAGGGGTTTGCGGCTAGTACCTCTGGACATAACCATAACGCAAGCCCGCGCTCCTCACCTACACGCGAGCCGGCTAGGAAACGAAGGAGAATGAGCCTCGACAATGGGAAAGCGATCGCTGGTGGGACCCCTAAACCGTTGGTGTGGAGTCCTTCGCAGATCAGGATGCCACCTCCGGTATCGACGCCTGTGGAGGTTCCGAGGATTAGAAACAAGTTGGGTGATTATTCGGCTTATAAGGGGAGGGGACGGTATGCGAGGTGAGTACCTAGTCAAGGTCTAGTAAGCTGAGCTTGACTGTGTTTTACTAGAAAGGACGACGATGAAGATAAGACGTTGAATGAGATGTTTGAGGTGGATGCGGATTTGAATGAGGGGTTGGGGTATCAGTTTGAGGAGGTGGTGAGGGGGAGGGAGAGTAGGAGGAAGATGAATGCGGGGGATTGTGAGGAGTGTCGGGAGGTTAGTCTGAGTTTGTTTTTTTGGTTCTTGCGTCTGACTGACTGCGGCTTTCTTTCTATTAGTATTACAAAGCTATTGGGCCTATGCCTCCTCGATCGAAACAACCGCTGTGGCGTTCTCCGGTGAGGGAGAATGAGAACAAGATTGCCAGCGCGTCGACGTCGACGTCGTGTGGTCACCATCAGAAAGGGAATCATCGTGCTCAGGTTGGGACGCCTCCATCGCCTACACCTGGACCGAGTGATATCGACTCGCATAGACAAGAGATATCTCGACATCGGTATAATTGGGAAAGACCGAAGACGCCGCCTGGGTATTGGGATATTGGGTTTCCGGATACGCAGAGGGCGGAGGATATTAATGAAAAGGCGAAGGAGTTGCATAGGGAGAAGTATAAGGCTGTTGAGAGGGAGGTGGAGAGAGGTGGGGGGAGGTATAAGAGACGGTGATTTGTGGTTTTTGGGATTTTATTTTGTATTGTTATAGTTTACAGATGTGCTAGAAGTACCGTGGGAAGTACTTTTTTTCTTGTGTCTCTTCCTCTTCCTTCATCACGCCCACTACGCTACGGATTGATTCTCTCTACACTCTCTCTATCGACATGGCTAGGACAAGTACTCGTGCCTCTGCTGCTCATCGCAATCACAAACCTACGTTCAACCCGTTCACTCCTATGCGCAAGCTATTCCTCAAAGCAGATCGTACTCAAGCACCTCAACGCGTCAGAAAACGTCGCAGCAACTACAGTGGTTCAAACGATCGCATTGTACCTACACCGCCCTCCTCAAGTCCTCACCACCACAAACACGCTCCCCCAACAACCCGCATCGCACTTCAAAACGAAGACCCTGAAATAGACGCGGTGGTGATCACCGCCCTCGATAGTGTCCCCTTTTGTTGTCACGAAGAACTGGTTGGGATGACGCGTGATGAATTGGTTGAGGCTGCTGAGAAGATGAATGAGAAGCTTCCGGGGGTTTTGTGTGTTGATGTGGGGAGGGGGGTGACGGGGAGGGGTATAAGGAATGCTATTGAGGTTTTGGTTGGGATTAGGGAGGGGGAGGTTGAGGGTGAGGGTGAAGAGGAGGAGGAGGAGGAGGAGGGGGAGGGGGATGGGGAGGATGGGTTGTTGCAATTGAATCCGAGTCCGTTGGGTCAGCGTGGGAGAAGGACGAGTGTGTATGGATCGCCTTGTGTGACGCCTAGGCTGGAGAAGCTCGTCGAGGAGGAAGAGGGGGAGGGCGAGGAGGGCGAGATGACGCCTATCAGGAACCGATATGGACAACTTGTTCAGGAGTCGCCTACGTTGCGCAGGAGAGCTACGAGTACGAGTCACGCGAGGAAATCTACGCCTAGGTCGGGATATCGGTCTTCGTCATTGTCAATCGCCCACAGTCCTTTCTGAATTCTGATATCTACTTATCGGCCGACTATTCAATGTCATTCCTCGGGTCATGGAGTCCCTATAGCGTCACAAGGGAAACGAGTTGCCATTTAAATTATTTATCGAACCAGAATCTCCTCAGGCTTCTCAGAAGGAATTTTCACATGTACATGCTACTCCACATTTTCTTTTACTTGAGAACATTCTTCTGATTTGCGTTTGCGTGTTATGAGACAACATAAGGGCACATAGTTCAAGCACCGTAGGCAGAGTGCGGGGTGCGGGGAAACGCGGATTCAAAAAATTGCGGAATGCGGGGTAGATTGCCGAGGGGCTCCAGGCCCCGACCGCTTAGTCGTCATGTGCCCGCGTCGTGGAACCGCCTTTATATGTAGCTCGACAGCAGTCAGACTGTGCTTTCCCTTCGTTCCCCTTTAACCCCTCGAGCTCGTTGTTACTCTCGACGTCCAGCTATTCTCTAACGCCGATCACGACAGCCTGAGTGAGAACCTTTCTATCTATTTCCCACCTCCTTACTATTAGCCTCGGCCCCCTCCCTGTGTTTCTCATGGGAACTTCAGCATGCTCGTGGGCATCACGTTCAGACGGGTTCTATTCCCTTGTCGAGCAACGCAATTGCTGATATGTCACCGAATTGGTTCTCATATAACCCAACAAGAATCGTTTTCTGATTGACTTTCCAGATTCCAGACTCACGCCTCCCCCCAACCCACAACCCACAACTGCCAGCCCTTGCTCTTCCCCGTAGTGCAAGTTGAAGATGTCGAAGACGGAGACTAAGCTGCCTGGTCCTATTCAACCAATGAAGAAGAAGCCGTATCCTTTCTGGCTTGGTGGTGAGTAGAAGGTGTCTCCACTGCGAAGGGAATGAAGAGGGGCTCACCCCCCTTCGACTGCAGGTGTGGCTGCAACGATAGCTGCGTCGATAACGCAGTACGTCTCTCCAACACCCAATCCAAACATCATATCATATACTCATCGGACACCTAAAGTCCCCTTGACCTCACCAAAGTCCGACTACAAGCGTCCGGTGATAAACGAATGTTGGAGAGTATGAAGAAGACGTTGAGGACTGCTGGTACGTTACATTATGTCATAATCGTTTCCCCGCTGACACCCCTCCCCTCCCCCCCCCCACCCACCCCACCCAAGGCGTACGAGGCCTCTTCGATGGAATCACCGGCACGTGGATGCGTCAAATGTCCTATTCAATGTGTCGTTTCTGGGCGTACGAAGAGAGCAAGAAGTTGATTGGGGCGACGAGTAAGGATGCGCCGGCGTGGAAGTTGGGGCTTGCTGGGAGTATGGGTGCGTTCCGTCGATCTTCTCTACTCACCACGAAACGAGCTATGAGCTGACCCTTGTTCGTTGTTCTGCTCGTTGTTCGTTCGTAGCCGGTGGAATTGCGGGGTTTGTTGGGAACCCAGGAGGTATGTCGGCTCCCCCGTTACACACTTCTACTTCGACTTCCAAGTTCTAATAATGAACCTCGCTCCACCTATAGAAATCGTGATGGTCCGTTTACAGGGTGACTTTGCGAAACCCCCAGAGAAGCGATTCAACTATAAACATTGTTTCGATGCGTTGTTCAGGGTAAGTCCTCACCCGTTCCCTACTTCAAGTTCTCCTACTTAAATCCTCCCCCTCCTCACCCCACCCACCCTCCCTAGATGGTCAGAGAAGAAGGCCCCTCCTCCCTCGCACGAGGCGTCGGCCCCAACGTCTTCCGAGCGATCCTGATGAACGCGAGTCAACTGGCCTCGTACGATTTCTTCAAGGCGGAGCTGTTGAAGACGCCGTATTTTGAGGATAATATCGGGTGTCATTTTACGGCTAGTTTTGCGGCGGGGACGGTGGCGACGACGGTTTGTTCGCCGGCGGATGTGTTGAAGGTGGGTTGTGGGATGATTGCTAGTTGTTATGTCCTGTTCTCACAGCGGGCTCGTACTACTACTACTGCAGAGTCGGATTATGAACGCTTCTGGACCTGGATCTACCGTACGTTTCCTTATTTCGTTACTCATATCGTACCCCCCCCGCTCACTCCCCCTCCCCCTCGGTAGTCAACGATCACAGCGATCCGAACAGCGATCCAAACCGAAGGCCCCATGTTCATGTTCAAAGGCTGGGTACCCGCGTGGATGCGTCTCCAACCGACGACGATTTTGATTTTCCTCACGTTGGAGCAGTTGAAGAATTTGGTGGATGTGTCGAGGAGGAGTGGGTATGATTTTGTTTAGGGGGGGCATTGTAAGTGTAGGTGTGAAGATGTTAAGAGGGATGGATTTGATTTGTACATACAGACAGACAGACAGACATGTGTAGAACGATTTTGTAAGACGGGGAGAATACAGAGAGAGAAATTTGTAGTTTTTTACGGTTCAGAATTGGACATGAAATGGTACTTGTGCGTCTACGTCTGGACCCATCTGGACTTCTTTGGTCGTCGTCTCGGAGTCGGAGTAAATCACTGGGAATTCGCTTATCCGAAGTTTCGTCGCCTGCCAATGTACCAGGGAATCAACACATATACGACACACATCGAGAAGTAACGCACCCCAAAAGGCCAAAGCGTAACCACCTCCCTCGGCCCCACACAAACCGGATCCTCCGGAGGATTCAACGCAAATAGATCCCCACCTACACCCCACTCGATACGACACACACTTGCCGTTATCCGAGTTGGGGGGGTTCCGGTGTCGAAGATTGGAGAGGGGAGGTTTGAGCCGGGGAGGAGGGGACCGTTGTGGAATTTGAAGGAAGAGGAAGAGGAGTTGGGGTGGGTGGGGGAGAGGAGGAGGAGGGCGTATTGCCAGGTGGAGGTGGGGGTGTATTCGAGGTCGATGGCACGGTTTTCGTGCGGGTGGATGGAGAGGAGGCGTTCGGCGCGGTGGACTGGTGGGAGGGGTGGGGTTGGGTTGGGTTAGTGGGGGTGGGGAGTGGGACGGTGAGTTTGAGGAATGCTTACTGTCGAATGCGTAGTTGAGAGGACCTCGGTGGATGGCTATGGATCCGTGTGGGCGGTTCTCTATAGTATTTGCAGTGGGTTTTTTCATTTCGTTTCGTTAGCGTAAAGTAAAACTGCCCGTGCGCACCGATAGTGATCTCGGAAGGCACCCTCAACTCGAGGCTAGTTTTCCCTGCCTTGATAGATACTTTCTGTAACCCGTTGACTGGCGATAGGTCTTCCTCTGGACCATAATCGACCGATATCGATCCTCCTGAGACCCAACTGGGGATACGGATGTAGAAATCGAATTCTTTGGTGGCGGATATATTGTAGTTTAATACGTCGCCGAAGGGGTAGAGAGTTTTCACGGAGACCGAGACGTCGTTGTCTTGCATTCGTATTCGGAAGGGGAATCAGTTAACGATGACTTGACTTGGAAAGATAGTTGGGGGACTCGGACTGACTATTAGCGAGAGTGACGTTCGTATCGAAGGGTCCCAAGTATAGGTGGACGAGCGATTTGGTGGAGTTGGCGGTGAGGAAGGCGTTGGTGATGAATTTGGGCCAGCCTTGGGGGAAGTTGACTGTGCAACAGCTGTAAGATTGAAGGATCATGAGATGAGAACAGACGGGATACTAGTACTAAGGCAGGGTGTTGGGAAACCTACGGGTAGTTAGGTTCGAGGCCGAAGATGTTGGAGTCGGGCCTACAGGACGAGTCGTTAGGGTGTGTCGGTAGAAAGTAAAGAGTCAGACGTCCTACCCATCCTCAGGGAAAGGATTCCTATGGTGCGGGATGTCGAGTAATGAGCCAGCCTTCAACCACACCTGGGGGAAAGTATGAACTCACGGAGTCATATTCTTCGCTGCGATCTGATTCTGTTGCTGCAAGTACTGTCTTCCCCACATATCTGGAAGACGTGTCAGCCCCAGCGATCCACGGAGCATATCTCTCTACTCATTATGCCTTACTGGCTGTGATTGTAGCAGGCAACGCGTTGTAAGCCATCCGTTCGACCCGGTCGGCAAACTTGAGGTCACCCATGACCTGGAAGAGATAGGAGCCGCTGTTGGTTTTATTGATGAAGGTGAGAACTTTTAATGTACGGATTCCCCGGGAATTGAAAACGAGTTACGAGAACATGGATTCCTGTATGTAGGTTGGGTTTACTCAAACGGTGAAGGTCGAGGACGAGGACGCACGTACCACAACTAGACACAACTCAGATCTAGAAGGAAGGCAACGAGCGTTTGAGTGGCGCAGTAGCGACTGTGCAGTGTGTGGGGTAGCAGGACTCACCCTCGGTTCGCTTCTAAACCCGCGAGCATTTCGTCGGCTCCGAACGCACCAGAGGGTCGGCCATGATACTTGAATAAAAGGTCCCAGCTGAGACTGGCTGCTTCGAGGTCTGTAAAACGGTTTTATATATGAGTAGGAGTAAGGGTTGAGGGATACCGACCGGAAGCATTGTGAGTGAATCGGTAGGTGGCAGGGAGGGCTTTGAGTCCCTCTGCCATGTTGACACCGTGCCACTAGATGTTTCTTCAGGTGGATATCTCGTTCGAAAAGATTCAAAAAGGACCGACATAAAGGGGCTTGTTATATGGGTTTGGAAGTCCCTCAACTGCGGTGGACTCAATACGGTGAGGGAGGAACAAACGTTGAGACGGGCTTGCCTGGGCCTTTCGGAAAGAGCTTCGAGGGGGACGTGAGGAGGGAGAGACCATCACTGAGACTGTAGGTCCCTCGTACCTCTTCTGAGAAGACCTTCTCCCAAGGAGCACCGCTCCATTTCAATCGTCGCATCGTGTCGACTAGGAGTTCTTCCTGTCCTCTCGGGTGTTTATCGTGTAACCTTTGCGAATGGTTTAGGGCTGTACGGGCGGAGAATACTTAGTACTGTCTCACCATTGCAAGGCAATCACAAAGTCTTCCCATCGTGTCTCAGCCCATTTATCGACTCCTTGACCGTTCTTCAACATCGTGTTTGCGAGTTTCACAAACTTGTGCAGTGCATTGACCACGCGTTCCGTGGATTCGGGTTTGTGCTCGATCAATTGAATTGCGCCGAAGAAGAAAGGGTACCTATGAGAGAGCCGGTCGGGGGACTGTCAGGGTTTGAAGAGGTGTAATGGTAATGGTACACGAGGGGGACGCACCTTCCCCACAGGTAACGCGGTTTACTCGTCCCAACCTCCGGACCCAGCCATCCACTGGAGTCCTGGTGATCTAGGACGTAGTCGAGGAATTCTTGGGTTTTCTGATTGATGACGGTGTGGTTTATGAGGATGCCGTTGGGCACCATCGCGTTCTTTTGACATGGATAATTGAGGCCGGCGGAACAATATGGAGGGAACCGATTGCCGGAGACTCACAAACCAGTAACTCCCCGCTTACATTGACAATTCTATTTTCAGGGCGGCTAATTTCATCGAACATCAGATCAGACTGACACTGACCTTCTTCTAGGTATGAATAGTACGCGTCTCCTCCCACCCAGTCAGATTTTGACACCCTTTACACGAGTTGGACATGCTGTTGATGTGGATGTATTGGAGGATAAAGGACTCACAAATCGTAGAACTCGTGCATGTGCCCCGCAACGCCATCCGTTTGGACTTGAAGCTGCCAGTGGGGGGGCGTTACACGTGAATCAGTCATGGTCGTGTAATTGAACGCCGAACACCACAGGGATCTCGAACCTGTTCGTATAGCCATCCTGAAGGCTTTATCCCTCCTAAGGCAATGTTCTCGAAAGCCTTGGGCGCCACTGTAGATGAACTCCGTTAGTAGACCAAGACTTGGGGAATGGCGCCTAACTCACATATACTGGCTAGGGTGCTGCTACTAGCAGCGATGACAAGCACAAGAACAGTGCCTAGTGCGTACATCGGAGTAAGAGGGGAAACCTTATAGTCCAGATAAGGATAACAAGGATGAGAAATGAATACTTGAGCTAATCGTGGGGACATTATAAGGAAATGAGCAAGTGGACATCATGACAGTGCAAGTTGAAAACACGGCCCTGTGAGGTGAGAGAGCGCTGACGCTGCGTCTTTGCCTTTCGCCCCCATCTGACCTAGGTCCAACACGAGGCAGATCCGCTAGGTACTCCCGGCAGCGGCCCTCAAAAACACGAGGCTCACGCGTTGAACGTCCTTAGACGTCTCTTGATCCTCAACTACCACGATCCCCAGCTCAGCTTCGTTGCTGCAGCCGACGTCGAACTTCTAAAAAAATCACCAAAAAATTCATAAAAAAAATATTCCCATTTCCCATTCATTGCGACGCGTTACACATCCCGTTCCCTACGACGTGCTATGTTCTTTTTCTCTCGTTCACGTTCTTCACGTTCACGACAAGACACTCCAGATGATCCCCCTTCGGATG
>JANHQD010000007.1:0-90632 GCA_024721195.1 Marasmius sp. AFHP31
TGGTCGTCCGTGATGAATGAAGAACGTCCCAACGGGCCCGATAGCTGGGGGCTGCCTGTGCGCAATCGACATCGTAAAGGGACGTTGACGGGGCACTCCACGTTCAATGGCTTCTTGTACCAGAAGCAAAAGGCAAGAATGTGAAGCGAGGCGAACGCGATAGTAACGACCTCAAGCTCGGTGACAGGTAAATGCAACGTCGCACGAGCAAGGACCTGTAAGAGGAACCAGGTTGTCTGCACCAGAACGAGGGTCTTCGATAAGGCATCTCCTTTGCTCTTGTCCTCGATCTCTTTCTCAGTAATGGATGGAAAGTCTATGCGACCCTCTTCCTTTAGGTGGATCATCTCCCGGAGCCGTAGGTTGGATATCGGCTTTCCCTGTTCGTCAACCAGCATGAATCCACCCATGATGAGAAAGAAGCTATGAGTCAACGTCCATTGAGGTGCATCTGGAAACAAAGGAAGAGCGTCAGCGGCTTGCGAACTTGAAACTCTCATCACAGACGTACCATTTCGGGCAGCCATCTGTCTAGCAACATATCGCGCACCCAGCCATTGTCGTAATGCCCACACAGTCGTATATTCTGGCGCAAGTATTCCGAGAGCCATCATCATTGCCCTCCGTGATATGAACCTCCAATATGAATCTTTTGGACTGGGAACGTTGGGATGCATGGAAAGCCATGTGCACGCAAATATAGTGGCAGTACAACTCCATACAATACCATATACTGACTGCGTCTGAGGGAGTGAAGAGTCGGGAACTGAGATCAGACCATGGCCAGGGGTTCCGCTGAGGACGACGGGGAGAAGAGGCATCAAAGGACTGCGAAAACCAGACTGTCATTCTGGACAGAATAGTACAGCATTTTCATTTCTCACAACTGGTCCGTTGCTGACATGGAAACAAGACGAAGCAGGGAAAAGCTCTTGCTGCGAAGGACGCATCAGAAAGTAGAACCAAGATTTGGCAGAGGAACTGATGGCAAAAGGACATTTCAAGGACAGTTGCTCACGTCGAAACGGACATTGAGAGGGAGACTTCGGATCTCTTCAGATATCTCGGGCGTTTTATTTCCTCTTGAGCCGTGTCCGGGCCGGGAATGAATATCCTTCTCTTTCCCGAGCTACTGTCATGGTCGTATATCATTGTCAACGCTGGGCCCTTCTTCCCTTCCACGTTCATCATGCTAGGCTAGCCTCTACAGCCTCAGCTTCTTCGTCGAGCTCTTCTTCGCCTTTTCCGTTCCCCTCTCATGCTCGACCAACACCACACGAGATATTTCACTTACCTTATGGCGCGTCTCAGGAGCAGATAAAGGATAGATGTTAGTATTGGAACCTAGCGCGACATAGGATCTCTTCTGATAATTCTGATACTAGACTACGAGCTTGTTCGTGCTCACCATCCAGATTCGCACTCATGTCGGCTGTTATCTCCAGAGGTTCGGCATTCTCGTTTTCAAGCAATATCGGCAGCGTACGATACTCTACGGCGAGGAAGAAGGGGTGGAACAGGACGTTTCGATCCTTACGCGGAAGAGTTAGCTCGACGCCGGGACATTTACTATAAGCACTACCATCGAAGACGGCAAGAGAACGACATGGCCCCTAAGTACACCTATGCACGATTTGACTGGAATTCGAATCCGGATGATAGGTGGAAGGACTATATGATTGTTGGTTTTGGGGTCCTGGTGCGTTTGCTGCTCTCTCCAGCTATAGAGATTGGATATTGACTGTGGCTGCAATTACCGCCAGTCGCTTGTTGCTGGTATCGCGCCAGGGCTATTGCTTTATCCCTACCACGTACACAAACGGCATCAAGAGGCCGTGTTCAACCTGTCCCAAGCACGCTCTGAAGCTCGGCTACTAGGGGAGGAGAGAATGCGGGAGATCAAAAACCGTGCCAAAGACCTGAAGCCGAAGGACAGCTCATCACCTTCGCCTCCTACTGACGACGGCTGACTACGGACGACGCACGGACAACGCTTGACAATGAATTGCAGCATTATCTAAATCATGTATTGTATCATACACGCAGACAGGCTTCGCACATTTCGTTCTTGCACCCACAACTTATCCGACCATGCTCCGTTTCCTGCCTCTAAGGCGGACTATTCCAAAAACATCAGCACATGGCATCCGCGATAAGCTTGGAGACGCACCATCATCTAATCTGGGTTTGATGACTCCCCAATCCTTCCCGATCTGTTTTTCATATGCAGCGAGCACTGACGCAAACATAGGCTCTGAATCGGGATGCGTCGATGAGAAAGCACGCTCAAGAACGTAGAGGTCCACGGCTTTATCTTCCGTGAGTGTCGATTGGAACGCGAGCCCAAAGTCGATCAGGACCTGGATGGAGTGGGACATGATGAGCTCGAGGTCTGACTCTCAAGGGGAAACCTCTCACAAGTTCAGTCGGCAGGTTAGGCTGGGCCGAAGAGGGACGTCGGAGCATCATATTTGAAGTTGTTAGATCCCCATGAATGACATCTGCTTTGTGCATTTTCGCGATCTCTATGCCTACTAGGTTCATGATCTCGTCTGCACAAACTCGGTCACTACGACGTGATTATTTGAAAGCCTTGATTCACGTACCGACGGTCACTCCGTACTCCGTAAGGGGATCTACTTCGTCTGTTTCTTCATCTGCAAGTTCATCCTCACCCTCGTCTTCCGAACCTCCAGGTAAAAGTTTTCTGACGCTCTGCCCATCAATCCATTCGATACCAAGAACGCCATTGGTAGCGTCTACCATGCGTATACGAGGAACTTTCACGCTTGCCCTGTGGTGGGAGATTAGAATCGAGGAGACAGCGAAGTGAATTCCTCACCGTAGACATTTCAGCAGTGCTCGAGCTTCTCCCGCTATCCGAGAGCGAGTCAAAGAGCCATCCAACGTCGGGTGTCTGTACTGTTTTTGGAATCGATATTTGAGGAGAATGGGGGGAGAATCCGACGTCAATTGGGCCTTATACACTTTCTATCTATCGAATTGCAATTGTTATTGTCCTCAGAGGAACGAAGAAGATCAAGAACGTAGACTTGCAGCTTCTGCGCCTTGAGATATCAACTGAGACTTGTTGATTAAATTATGTGAGGCCGACATCGATACTCGCTCGATCGAACTTTTTGGATCGCGATGGGTTTGAGAGAGAGGTAGTGCGGGCACCGCCACGCGCACATTACCCTCTTGACCTCCACCTACGACCGCGATGACCCACGACAAATGTTTGCAGTTCATTGGGTTTCCTTCTCAATCCGACACCACTGAAACATTGTTTTTCAGCACCCTACGCCGCAATTTCCAACGTTCCACTCATCAAGTCACCTAGTCTACGAGTCCCTCGACCGGTATTTCTTGTTCACAATTAATGTCGCTGAATAGTAATTTACGCTTTTTCCTCTCCAGGTACAACTACCTCCTGACATCCATCCTCTTCCTGAGTCCGTAACAGCATATGTATGTACCAATCTGCAAGCACTCGGGACAATCCTTAAATCAACACGACAGTTCGCGTACCCCTTCACCCTCGAACCACACGTATTAGCCATGGAAGGCTCTAGGAGAGCAACACTAGCTTCACACGCAGCGAAGCGTGAAGGTTATCTCAAAGCACGAGAGGATGAGAAGGAACGAAGGAAACGTGAAGCACTTCGCAAGATTGCCCCAGGATTCGAACCACAAGGTTCTGTTTTGGTACCGACAAGAGCAACCTCTGCACCAGTGCCAGTGCATCCGCCTTCCGGTCAACCCGTTCCTCCTCCACCTGGCCATAGACACACAAGATCGGTTATGGACGATCTGGTAGACCATCTCGCTGCTTTGGATTCCGGGAAATCATCATGATGTATGTATATAAAGATTATAGAACATGTACATAGTATGTAGTGGATATCGTTATATACCCTCAAAACGCGAAGCAAGATACAAGTTAAAATGTAGGCACTGTCTCTCAAGGGATGTGCGTGACTCCGGTTTGATGTCAGTCGTCTGCCTCTGGTGCCCAGAGAACACACCGTCCGCTGCCATTCCCACTGGCAGCCCTTTCGACAATGCCAGGATGAGAGCAAGTCACAGCTTGCACAGCAGTTATCCTGTTCGCCCACTTAAGTATTGGGGGAGCAAAGACTAGAAAAAGTCATAGACTCACTTCGTTTTGTCGGTCAATTTTGCAAGGAGCTCGCCCTATGTCAATAATCCTCAGTGAGTGTCAGATTAAGACCGAGACTCGTCACGACCGACCTTGCAGGAGAAGATGTCAAGCGAATGTTGCATGTTTCCAACCTGATACAGATATGTTGAGAGCAATCCTGGAGAAGGAGATGGTCAAACTCACGGTGAAGTGCGGGTAAACATCAGGATTGGGATTCCACTGAGCCTTGAGTACGGTTAACCACCGGCCCTTCACGTTGAATCAGTAACCAGATCATCGTCGAGGAAAAAAGAAGATGGGGTACCGTCTGACAATCATGGCGTACCCGCTGAATGGGTCGCGACGTGGAGAACTTTTCGTCCTTTTCAAAGAGTGACGACTCGAAATCCCACACTATGCGTGCAACGCTCAGTACAGGCTTGAGGCTGGAGATAAAATAAACACACCTCTTAACGCGTCATCATAACTCGTGCTTACAATGCTTCTTCCCCGAGGGTCCCAGTACGCTGAGCTGACTGATTTGTCGTGCCGCCAATCCGCCCGAAGACATCCAGCACCCTTAGGTGAGTCTACATATTCCTGAACAATTTCGTGTTCGAACTCAAGTGTCGACGATTTAGCCTTGAGAGTCTGCAACTTTCGGACATCCCATATCCTAAAACAATAAGTATGAGATCATCGCGAAGAACGTAGGGATGATTCAACCTACTTCATGTGTCGGCTAAGACTGGCAGTTGCTAGGAAATGGGGTCTCGTCGGGTTGACGCTTACGCATCCGATCTTCTGCTTTGGTTCTGCGACACCGTACCACCGTGCTTTAGATTTGGGTTGACGGAGGTCCAGATGTGTGAGACCGCCAGCAGTATCGGATATCCACATTTCATGGCCTGATGGTGGAAGGTCGACACTGCACACAAGGATCCCGTCCTCAGAGGTGAATACTTCGCGGGAGACACCAGTCGTGAACGACAGGGCACGGATGGTGCAGTCGTATGAGCTCGTGTAGACCTAGCGCACAAGGGTGAGAGGCCTTAAAGCAAGAAAGGCGATCTCACCACTCACCGTATGGGAATCAGTTGGGTCGAGCTTCACTGAGGAGATCGACTGCGTTGAAAGGGTGTCAACCAGGCCATGGATTAGACAAACCGAATTCTCACTGATTTGGACGTGGCAGGCCAATGAACTTGCAAACGCCAATACTTTCCCCCTTCGCGATCTCCGTCGCTTTCTCCGTCCTCGTCATCTTCTGCTACGTCAGCCGGCGCCCTCGCATCCCATATTCCAAGCTGGCCGTGTTTGTCTGATGAAGAGGGTCAAAATGAGTTGTAAGAGTCGCGAGTCAAAATGCAAACCTCCGAAGAAGATAAGATCCTTTGTAGGCTCTGGGTGAAACGCAGCACTGTATATCCGATCTTGGGTGACTTTGGCTCGAGATACCACTTTCATCTTTTGTAACCTCTTCTTCAGATCCTCCACCTCCTTATTCTCCTTGTCGTCATCCTCGAATACAAATGCTTCAGGGTCCGCTATTCGTCTGGGTTGCTGTGGTATGGATTCAAGATGGCTAGCAAGCGTGGTTGCTTCCTCCGGGTCATCTTCTGTCAGAACCACTAGTTGAAGGTCATCGTGGCGCGGACGCTTAGCCATCCTGGCGCGTTGTTCCTCTTCCAAACGCTCCTCCGCCTCCTTAGCGCGTTGTTCTTCGATTTCCGCCTGGACAGACGAGCGTAAGAGATATTGAGCGATGGAAAGTACTCTGAGATCTTTCACACGTACCTCTCTCTTCCTCTTCTTGACAGGACTCTCATTTGGGTCGATGACGTTCCTCAGACGCGCAGACTGTCTCCTAGGCTCAACCTCAACCGCCTCCTTCTTCGCCTTCTTCGCTGATTGGATGGGCTTTGCCTTGGTTTTGGGGGGTGGCTTTGGTTTTGAGGGAAATCCGAGTTCCTCGACGGCTTGCTTGAGCTCGAGCTGCTCAAGCAGGGCTTTATTGCGGGCGATATTCGCCTCACGTTCCAACTCGCTGTTAATAAGTGTCGCATCAGTACTTCGAGAGAGCCAGGTTTCATTCCGCGTACTATTTTGATAATTCGGGCATGATGGTAGGACTGGGTGGGCTCTGAAACTTCTCTTCTTCGCAACCGAGGTGGTCGAGAGTCAAGACAATATGTCACCCATGAGTCACACTCTCACATGTGTGTGACAACGCGTGAATGGATGGGGCGCGTCCTTCTCAGTCCGCATCGGCTCAGCGCTCAGCTGCGACCAGTGCTGTGGACGGCAGGGGCATGTTGATTGATCATGGAGAAAACTCTTCATTGGGGAAAACAATCATCATAACAAAGCACTACCAGAAAGCCAACGAGAAGATAAAAGAAAACCAAAGGGGAAAAAATTGGTAGCTACTTACATACAGCGAGTAAAGATATGCATAAACAGAAATAGAGAAAGGTAAGATGGCTAGGATACAGTCACAGAAGAGAAACGACGGGATTAGATGCTGCAGCTGTCCATGACCGATATCGTAAGCGTTTTATGAGCACAGCAGAGACAAGCACAAAGAAGAGATAATACAATCGTAATATGCATCGAGGGATGGTAAAACAGAGACTACGTGATTTCCAGCAGCGAAGTCTCCAAAACGCGGAACATCTGTGAATCTTTCGACTCTTCCACCCACCCAACCACTTCTCGCCAATTGAAGCTGTGAGCCTCCTTTTCGCTGGCGTTACTGTCCGCGAACATTGCGACTTCATCATCACTGACACCACGGAAGATGAGGAATAGCCTTGTAAAGACACATGGATCACAAGAAACCGTGATATCCACGGCCGCGGCGATTCTGCTTGGTCGAAGGAAGCGGTATGCAATATTCTTGTGTGCGGCAAATGCTGCGATGTTGTTGCTGACGGGAGGAGTCAGCGGAGATGCAGAGCGGAAGCTACGGATGTACACTCACTTAACAAAGTTGGTTTTGGCGTAGAGGGACAGGCCGAGTGAATCCAAGACGTTTATGAGGTGCGGAACGAAGGTTTCATATGGCATCGCGAAACCTGTTCTTGGGTTGAGAACTTCCTCGGGTTCGAGCATTCCAGCGTCAGGTCTGAAGCAACGGAATCAGCACTGGGCAAAGAAAGATTCGAATGAAGACTCACATGGCTTCATAATACAATGCTGTCGACACTGCCTGAGTGGAGAAATGCTCAAGGGCACCACCAGGATGCGCACGTATCAAATGCTTGAATCTGTTGTTAGATTCAGCCTCCGGGTTCGGCCAGCAGACTCCCAACTTCCAGTATGACGAGAATGTCAGGATGACTTCACAGTATTGCTGAACGGGAGAGAGGATGCTCAAGTTGCACTTGGCAGCAGCTGGTTTAGCAGCAACCGCTAGCCTAGTCATGACCCGAGAATCGAACATGAACTCGGAGGTATACTGTTCCTGGTTGAGCCGTGTACCGCTGAACTCCATCGTGTGGGTGTCGCCTTGGTGAACGATGTCCAGTTTTCCCCAGAACAGACCATCCACTGTCGTCCCGTCCTCCATTCGTGCCATGTCCAGTTCGTCAGAGTTGATTGTAGTATCGAGTGCGACATGTTGTCCTGGGGCGAGTTCTAGGTTGAAAGTGGCGGGCATTTCTAGAACGGGAGGGGGACTGGTCGTAACAGACGTCTTTTCAATGGACTCCTCTTCGAAAGAAGAACTATTGTCTACTCACGGAGGTGCTCTGGATGCCGATCAGTTCGATACTCAATCAACTTTTTCGAGATAACTCACGGAGGTTCATCTGGAGGTGGTGGCGCATCACTGCAAATCTCCACGCGAAGACCCTGTGCTCCCATCGCAGCTATCTGGTACGAATCCTCGCTTGTGAGCTATGTAGAAGGTCCGTGAGTTCATTTGTGCATTGTAGAAGAGGAATAGTACTGGACGAACATAGATGTAAGGACCCGCCACGAGACGCTACACAGAATCGAGTCAGAGATGATTTTCGCGTTTGTGAGGTATCACGCACAGCTGCATGGATAGAGGCGTATTCAACGGGGACTCGTAGGGTGAAGGCGGCATCGGGGGGCGGTCTTGCCCAATTTCTGGCTGCTTCGTCGAGTTCCTTTGAGACAACATGAGTCACAACGCTGGAGAGAAAGCAGCAGAGCACTCCATTCAGCGTACCACATAAGAGTTAGGGAGCTGAAGTTAACGATGAGAAAAGATCAGTTTAGTAAGATGAAGATAACGAGACGCACAGTACATATGGTTTCCATTTCGCCAAAGGCTAGCGTCAATAGACGCGGCCGTGAGAGAGCCATTGGAGGAGGTTTTTCTGGTTCCTTGCTCTTCGGTTTGAATTTGTTCCAAAAACTTGAGTTCTGAGGGAGACTGCCAACGGCTGAAGATCTGGAGGGCATTCGATGAGAGCGGAAAAAAAGAGAAGATGGAAGTCTTACGCAGGGGATAAAAGCATGTTCGGAAAGATTGGAGAGCAGAATTGGTTGATAAAAGCTGTCAGATGAAGTGAACAGTCATTATCTGGTCCAAGGGTGCGTGGAGAACACGAGGCAAAGCCGTGAAATCGATGAACGGGCCAACTGAAAGTTTTCCCCAATAAGGACTGCCTGCCGAAATAATACCGGGCCGTCCCTGTCCTTTGATTCCTCCGAGTCCTCCGACCTCCAGTCTGATTAACTTCACTATGCACCTCCTTATTCGCCCTGCTGTTCGAGCCATCCCCAATACCCGGTCATTTGTCTCCAAGGTTCTTCTCAACAGGCCTCTGGACCAGCTCACGGTCGCAGATCTCAAGAACGAGGCCCGTTCTCGCGGCTTGTCACCGTATGTACCCCTTCACATATATCATTTTTTTCACTGTTTGGAACGCGTCAAGTTAGCACAGGAAAGAAGGCAAATCTGCTGATTAGAATCCAAGAACACGAAAAAAGTATCTCGTCCACCGCTGCACCTCGTCAAGCCGAAGCGACAGCCAGCGAAGCTGGCGCTGCACCTGGGATTCCTCCTGAACACGCTCTATCGACGTCTTCCGCACCAGAGCGATTCCATGTCATAGTGCCTGATGCATCGTACGATGATCCAGAACCTCCGGTGCAGATTGTGTGTTTTTACTATCTGTGTTTGTTGAAGAAAGAATTTTGACAAGTCGACCTCACAGCCCTACGTTCCGGATTTCTGGAGTTCCTCCACCAACAACGTGCAAGAAGCAGCTGTCGACGAACCAGTCCTACCGAAGATAGTAGTTGTAGCTGGTGCTGAGACCCACACTGGCGGTGGTCCTTCTCATAACCTGCTAGACGAGTCGACATTGTCCGAGGGAGCTCCGGAACCACAACAACGGACTGAACGGTCAACCCAGCATGGAAAGGGTGGGCTGTTGGATGATATGACGGAAGATATGGGTCTACCATACCCTCACGAGATGAAGAAAGCGTTCTGGAAACTTTTCTCTTAGACCCGGCTCAGGACAAAAGTACAAGTTTCTAGTAGAGGGTACATTTCGCGGTGGACGTCGAATTCTGTCGTACATACCATTGCTGTAATTCTAGCAGGAAGGCTACATACACTTATTTTCGTCCAGGCCCTTGGAAATTAGAGAACCTTGCTTTGAATCACATTTCAATTGATTGCAAAGTTCCGACGCGACCCTAATGCACCTCTCTCTTGTGCAACGGTCATGTCCGTTGGTTCACCGTTCCTCGCGACTCCTGCATGCGTCATCTCGGTTCTCTAGAGACTTGATAGGCCCTCCTCATCCTATATCGAACCTTCGGCCAATAATTTACGACGACATACCCACCCCACCGCCGCCGTCGCTCCTTCACCACCCATATTCTCTCGCTGAATTCGATCCCGAACCAGAGAAAAACGAAAGTTCGCTTGAACTACAATGGAAGCTGCAAAGGAGACAACTGGATGATCTGAACCACCACTTTTGGCTAGACGTGCGTTCCATAACATATTCTTTCCCTGCAGGTATTGATGCCAGAAGTAGAGCAACATCCGCTTTGAGGGTGCCAAACAAGCGGTCCTGGAGAGCCTTCCTCCGACGGCGACAGTGATGGACAAGGAGCATGCCCTCTCTGAGTTCTACAAGCAATGGTACATGCAGGAAAAGCCCCGTCTAGATGAGTACACTCGCGTGTATCGAGCTCGCAACATCGCTGTCATAGTACTCGCCGCTCGAGCCTCCTTTGACAGGTTCAAGAGACGCCTAACTGGTTCTTCTTAACTTTTCCAAGTGACGAGCCAACCCAGGAAATAGATCAAACAGCTACTGTACTGTACTTTACATTCGTAAATCACGGCTCTTGCCCGGTCAGATCTTCCACGGCCAACTCTCTCACTCGGTGATACACGTCGTTGAGGTCCATATCCCCCAATTTGTCGCATTCCAGGTTGTAGTCCTGGACCAACCTCTCAATCTGGTCTTGAGGCATCCCAGGCCACCGAGAAGCAATTTCCTCGACCGAGGGAATGATTAATGCCACATCCGGCACAGTCTCATATCCTTCCTGATCATCCTCCCTCGGGAGAATCTCGAGGAGAGTGTTGTAAAGTGCCGTATTCTTGAATCTCTTTTGGAGTTCTGCGTCACTGACGTTGGTCGTCCTCCGTATGGCGTCCCAACTATCGTTTGACGATTTAGCGCGGCTGCACATCGACACACGTAGGCTAATACTCACTCGTCATGTATATATATCCGCCTCCAAACCGTTCGGAACGCAGATATCTTCCTTGCCTCGGGGAGCTAAGGAGATTCATTAAGTATTCTCTCGAGTCAGAATGAAGACAATGTTCGTACTTGACACCTGGCGAGAAGTTGCAATGCGGTGGAGTAGTCTTGAGCAGAATCTTTGTTATCCTTCAACGTCAGAACATCGACAGCATCCTCTATCGATAAACTCTTTCCCTGAAGAAGATCGCGGACCAAGTTCTTGAATATCTGCAAAGTAACCTCCATCAGCCCTCGCCACGCGGTGGACCCGAAATTGCATACAAGAACGAGTTCATTCCTATCCAATAGCGTCATGGCGCGCTCCCTCATGATCGTTTCGACTTGTGTGTCTAACGATTTTTTACCCCGTAGTTTGCTGAGAACGGCTTTGAACTCCTCCAGGAGTGACTCGTGGACGCTAACAAAGTCGAGGTCGTCATGGAACGCTGGTGAATGGTGTCAGTACATTCCGCTTCTCACTCAGAGAAAATGAATCTCACCGTCCAGAAGACCCCCGTCTTCTGCGTCCTCGGATTCTTGAAGGTGCGCAAGCTGGGATAATTTTCCGAGACTGAGCATTAGCTTCAAAACAACATCAGTAGGTGGGTCACGAATAATGACCTCGACAAGAACTCACATGTTTCGTTTCCAGATTTACTTCTTGTGTGGCCACCGTGTGAAGGGCGGAAGCTGCTCCTGCATATTTTCTGTTTCCCAAATCCTGCAACCACGAGATACCAGGATTCGGGTTCTCAGAGAAATATTTGTCGAGGTATTCCTTATGTGTTGCCTCTTGGGCAAACATGACTCGGAGCTCGCCTGGATTTGCTCTGAGATTCAGTAAGGACACTTCGTTCCGAAAGAAGTAGACAAACCGTGTTGAATATACCAGCGATACAATTCCGTCGTGAACTCCTCTTTGAAGTGATCGACGTACGTCTGTATGCGAGCAGCATTGGGGTTTTCCTCGGGAGGGAAAACAGTCTCTCGATGGCAAAGAGCAGCGAGAGAGCTAAAGTCCCGATATTGCTCGGCTAGCGAGAAGGCTCGCTCTGCTTGCCCATTTCTGCCTATAAGAATAGCGTCAGTTTCCTCTCTGCAAGAGAGTTCGTAACTGAACCTACGTAGTGTCTCCAAAACTTCGGGTCGCAGGTGATCAAATTTACTCTTTAGTTCCTCATATTCGCGCTTGAGGCTGACCACTTCTTGTCCGGCACTGAAAGAGTATGAGTGGGAGGCAGAACCAAAACGTCATGTAAACCCTACACGTTGAGCCATTGCAATCTTTCTTGTATGCAGATGAAGAGCACCGTGGCCAGTTCCGAAAGATCAGTGGGCCCAACGGGACCTCTCTCCGGTGATGATTCGACGACCCTGGTAGAGGTATCAAACAGGGCAAGCACACCATCAATGATTTCCTGCTCGCTAGTCCAAGGCTTGATCACCGGCAGCTGAATATCATACAGCCCTAGATGGTCTTCTCGGTGTCGGAAAGCAGAGTTGAGTACGGTCTGTCAGACTGTCAGTCGTGCGCAACGCATCAACGCAGCCCTACGCACCAGTAATATATTGTTAGCTTCCGGAAGTAGGTCTCCCACACTCCTGGCTGTTTCCTGAGCGGCATTCAAGGTGATGTCTGGGACCTTTTGCACCAAATTGCCCAAAACGCCAATGTGAGTGCGGAAAAAGGCCCTCATATAATCATCCTGTTGCCCCTCTGCCGAACCTGACATAAATAGATAGACGGCGTCGTTGAGGACGCTGTGCGTCGGCGCCTCCCTGGGAGCAACCTTAGAGTAATGAACCAAATGACAGTATTGAAAACACCTACGCTAGGAGTTCATTATGTTGTGACCACAGATCCAGTGCGGCACTCAGCTTCTCCGCGTCCATCAGAAGGTGTTGGCGGCAAGATTGCGACATCTGACATCGAGATCAGTGAAGGGCAAATAACGCAGGCACCTGCATCTTACTTTCAAGAGGACCAAATTGTCATTTATGAATTGAATGAGCCAACTCAGACGTTCCTTGCGCCCTTTAAGTTGAGAGGTGAGGTCCTGATTAGCCCGGATGAGCAGAGGGTCTGAAAGATCTCGGTAAGTTAGAGACATCAATAGGCTTCAACGATAATATACCAGAATGAAGAATAGCTTGGCTCAGTTGCTCTGCGCCTTGCATTAAACTCTCCTCATCGACATCGGGCGGGAAACTAAAGTGAAGGGGATTCTGAGACGGTATACGTGTTAGCGTCACAGGAACGTTTCCAAGACCTGACTTACATTGGGGAGAGATCCATAAAGAATCGCCTGGGTCATGATTGACTTGATCAAGTCAGCGCGTCCGGTTCTGCAGGATATCAGTCAAGGATTAGAGGAGGCTATTGAGTTCGCGACTCACTCAGAATCAAAAGTGAGAACCCTGTCAACGTTGACATTCACTTTCATCATCGTCGCAGCAGTCAAAACAAGGACAATGCTGTCGGACTGCATGACCCCCACCCCAAAGGTTCGATCCGAGGTGGATTTAAGTTCGAGGCGTTCCTGATAGTCTGACTCTGTATTGTGAAGGACTCGTGAGTACAAACCGCAAGTGAGTTGGGACACATGCAGCCTACCTCTAGCACACAATGCAACAGCGTCTCCAAACTGTATGCTGACCAGGAGACCGTCAGGTAAGAGCTGAATCCGGGGATGCATCGGAGCTCCTGATGAAGAAGTCTATCGAAAAGAAGGTAAGATCGGGAACACGGCAGTCGAAGTAGCTTACGCTTTGATACGGTATTCCTCGTGCGCTCTCTGTCTTGAATGTAGAGCCTATTAATGAGAGTTGGACTAAGGCGTAAATTCGCTTTATGTTCCCAACGTCCATCGCCATTAAGTCGCTTTGCTCCTTCCCAGCGTAGGATACCAGTACCACTAGTTTGTTGGCACTAGATAAAGTTTGAGTGAACCGGGTACGGGGTTGTTCAAAAACAACACGCACCCATCAACAGCCAAGTCGACCAATTCGAGATCTAACCTAGCATCATCCTGCTCAACGGAGTCACCGAACGCATTTCTCACAGCTGACCGCACTACATCGGATATGTCCTCATCGAAGAGGACCTCCTCCCATCCTTCCAGTTTCATATCCCATTTCTGAACTCGGGAGTCGACTAATGCCCAAATCTCGCGTCCGCCCTCAACGGTAGTGGCGCCAAGAGCAAGTGCGCTCACGTTTCCGGGCTCCAAATTGATTTGGTTATTGTTGTTATTCGAGGATGACTGAGAGAATAGCGAAGGTATCAGGCGCGTCAGCGAAAGTTGTGGGGTTGGTTTGGAGAATAGGTGCGAAGCGATGTGGTATTTTCCACCAGTGGACGTGAGGACGAGACGGAAGATTGACCCAGATGTCGTCGAGGCGGCGTATGTTTGTTGCTTGAAATGCAATATCCATCGTGAGTCGCGCATGCAAGAGAAAAGACGAACGGATACGTACGTCTACCCGAATCAAGTTGGTGACAAGCTCTTCAGATGTTAATCCAAGATGGGTTGTTGTGTAGCGATCTCCTCCAGCAAGACCAATTCCTATGCTATCCCAGAAACGAATTTCTCCGGTTGTTGAAACTAAAATGAGACCGGGCTCGCGACCAGAACCGTAGGGAACCAAGCAATGGAAGGGTGGGCTAGTCTGGTTGTAGTCCCAGGGGCAAGGAAGAATGTAACATGTCGGTATACCCTTGATTGCCTGCGCAAAATTGGTCAAATGAGGCGAGACAAGGGTATGGGATGGAAAGCTCACAAGGGAATGTTGCCACACAAAACAAGTCTGCGCTGAAGTCACCAACGCGAATCCAGTCACCGTATCTATCTCTCCAGAGTACAGTTCCCTCATGAAATCTATTTCGCCCCGTCAGAGACTGTTCTCCAAGTCAAAGGACCTCACAACGCACCTGCATTTCTCAATATTTGCGAGACCTCGATCGGCAAGTCTGCATAGAAAGAGACCGACAGTTGGTCTGACTTTGCAAATAGCATCTCGGTATTCAGTCTTGAAGTCCTTTCCGACATCACAGAGCCGCTGTCGTCGACCTCCATTGCTGAAGCTACGGATGCCTCGTCGTGAGCGAAGCCCCGGTTGCGTTCATTAGTGCGAACTGGTGTTCCAAGTCGTGAGGATGCATTGCCCACTCGAATTCGCCGTGGAGGAGAGTTCGGTTGTTGTTTTAGTCGCGTTGACCGACGGGGTGCTGGGGACGGAGAAAATGAAGCCATGACCGTGATGAAGCCCACCGTGGATGTTCAAGAAAACGCGCTCGGTTGTTTGAGCCTGTTTGCTAATGTTCACTTCATTTACGGTTAGGCTAGCGCTTAGCGCCCTTCGATTGTTGTTTCAATCCCAGATTCCATAGAATGAAAATAGATGGAGGTACAGCCAACAATAAGGTAGATAAAGATACAGACAGAGAATACACCATCCTGCAACCCCCAGGCCTACTTGCCACCAGCCGAATATTCTTTTGTAGGAAAGACAGTGAGTCGGTGTGTGTACAGGAACTGTGTATCACTCACTGGTAACGGACTTGGTGCCCTCTGAGATGGCGTGCTTGGCCAGTTCACCGGGAAGAATGAGGCGCACACTGGTTTGTATTTCACGTGAAGAGATAGTTGATTTCTTGGAGTAAGTCGCGAGTTCTGGGGCAGACGCGTCAATATCGTCCAGCGTAAATGTATCTTCAGAGTCGTTGCTTACTAGAGGCTTCTGTCGCGATGCGCTCAAAGATATCATTGACAAAGGAGTTGAGAATGGCCATGGCCTTGTTCGAGATACCAGTGTCTGGGTGGACTTGCTTCAGGACTGTGGGACAGGAATGAGGCTAATATTGTTTAACGACCCATCATTATACGCACCTTTGTAGATGTATGAGCTGTAGGTTTCCTTTCTCGACTTCTTGCGTTTCTTCTTTTCTCCGTCGGACGGTGCTGCGGCCTTGCTCTTGCTCGCGGTCTTCTTAGCAGCCTTGGAACCTTCAGTCTTAGCAGGAGCTTTGCCAGCAGTAGATGCAGGGGCAGGTGCTTTGGACGCGGTAGAAGCAGGCTAGTGGAGATCAAGTATGAGTATAAAGTTCATTGAGCTAGCGGTATCTTGCTCACTTTGGGAGCCATTGAAATTTCCTTTGAGAAAGATAACACGTTAGTCGCGCTATGAAGACGATGGTTGTAACAAGCACACCTGGATATTACTGGCCGAAGGGCGAGTCACTTGGGGGTAGTGGAAAGAGTAGTGAAAGTATGGAAAAGAGGGTGTTGCGCGCCTTATAAGCAAGCAGATATTGAATTCTTCTCACGATGAGAGCACTCAACAAACGCGTCGACGCGCACGTCACGGGAACACGCGACTTGCTCACACGACACCAACACAACATGACGCGACTCACGGCAGTTGGGAACTTGGTTGCCGAACGAGGGTGCGTTTTCCGAATATGCTTATGCTTGTACAAAACGGACATTGATTGATTCAATTGTGTATAGAACATTGTACAGAGGTCATTGGACAGACTACAACTTCTTCCGTGCAATGACAAGGAACGTCTGGTAGGGATAATGGAAAATCTTCTGTTCCTCGTCGATCCATTCTCTGTCACGACCTTCCTCAAGAATTTTATCCAGGTCTTCGAGCACCTTGGCTCTTTCCTCATCTTTCAAAACAGCGATGTAACTCTTCGAACAAGCGCGTTCTTTAACCAAGTCAGCAGTGGCAGGTAGGGTATACGACCAGATCTTCTCCTCTGGAGGATCGAAATTGGCCTGATAAGAGGCGGTATCCCATGCCTGACGCCAAAGGCCGAGTCGGAATTGAGGAGTTCCAGCTTCATGTGTCTCGATCCTGTTGCGAACTTGAGCAACCCACCCAGCACGATCTCTGGAGACTATATGTGAGTTACGCGATATCTCAAAAAGCGTGCTAGCTGTTGCACCTGTCCTCTAGATTCCAGATAAACGCAACCACGCCGTTGGGCTTCAAGATACGAGCGAATTCGGCGGAGGCACGATCATAATCAGGACACCAATGGAAGGCCTACGACGCCGTGAACAAGGCGAGATCCGGCAGAGCGGCGAGATAAGGCGATCTCACCTGAGCAATAATAATGATATCGGCCCAACCATCTTCGACGCCAGTTGTGTCGAAAGTTCCTTCGTGAACAGTGACACGGTCGTGCTTCACGGATTGCGAGAATACATCTCGCATTCCTGAGCTTGGTTCAATCGCTTTCAAGTTCTTGAGGTTATCCTTCCAGTCTGGATGAGCCGTCAGTGCCCGCGTAAAAATTCCAGTTCCAGCTCCAATTCTTGAAGATTCGGAATCAGTTTTATCGACTCTAATTCGATGGCATTTGCTCACTCAACAACGTTATAAGGAGGGGCGGTCCCCACACTTGACTTGATGTATGCCAGAGCCGCCGATTGATAGGATGGCCGCGCACTGACCAGGAAAACGTTGGCTCGAGTCCAGAATACGATATCCGGCAACGTACCGATCATATAGTTCATTGGTTCCTTCCCCAAAACCCTTCGCAGCGGTTTCGTGCACTGTAACGTTGGACATAGCGGTTGCAGGCCCGTACTTCCGGAAAACTTGTGAGAATCTTCGGTGGGCGATAGGTCGGACCGAAAGACCACCAATGGGAGATGGGATGAGAGAAGCAAAGCGCAGCTGCTTTTATAAGAGTTGCAAGAGGCAGATGACTCGAATGAGCTACAATGGCGCCACTCTGATATCCACTTGAATCGACTCACATTGTTCCAGTTCCGGGCCCGGAAGAAAAATGAAAGCGTCACCATCCAGAGGTGGGACGATGAAGGTGAGGTAATAACTGTGAAGTGGAAATATTTGAGGCAAGCTTGAGGATGCGGAGAATGTCGAGCAAGGAAGTTTGAGCCAAGCAGGATGTGTCAGTTGGTTGCCGTTCAATTGAACTGTCAATTTGAATATCCGAGTCCCAATTCATTTCCTCCATTCATGTGCTTGTCCACCTAGGAACACCGACGTCCTCCGGGTGTGCATCCCACACTCGTTGACAACCCTACCTCACTTTCTCCTCCTGCATGCGATGACAGAAACGGTACTCAAGGTTGAAGTTTCGATTTCAAGCAAGAACGTCACAAAAACGTGTTCTATCCAGGATTCCAGGCTTTCCATCTCAGGTACTTATGTTCCTCACGTCCTTGTTTCTTGCCCTCACTTCTTCCAAACTCTGTGCAGATACCAAGGGAACAGTAGACGTACCGTTTCGGCATGTCGTCGCAAGTAAATTCTATCCAGACTCCAAGATACTCGAGGTGACCTACGTATGGAGGAAGAAGGGCAAAGGACCTCTTCGTTTCGCCGAGCTGAAAGGGACAGTCAAGGACTCGCCTTTAGAGACTCTGAAGGAGTGGTGCGAGAAGTTGAATGACAAGGCGTATGAAGGTGAGCGGCATCCCTTGTATTCTTGCCTCAAGCTTCTGAGCGCTTGCTAGGCGTCAAACGCAACCGTCGTCTGAAGGTCCTCATCAATCCGTTTGGTGGCCAAGTGCGTACGAAGTACCCAGAAAGCTTCGTTCAACTGAAAGCTAAGCTGATTCAGGGAAAAGCCGTGTCAATATTTAAGAACAAGGTAGAGCCGGTGCTCCGTGCAGCTGGTTGCTCGTTGGACATAGTCGGTATGTCACCGAAGATCCAGCATCCAACATACTCAATCCATCCTCCCCAGAAACCACACACAATGGTCACGCGTCTGAGATTGCAAGCGGGCTTGATCTAGAATCCTTTGATGCAGTATTGACGGTTTCCGGCGACGGCCTGGTTCATGAGGTGCTGAACGGGTTTTCCAAACACGCAGAACCTGTCAAGGCTCTCTCCATGCCTCTCGCACCTATACCCACTGGTTCTGGAAATGCTCTTTCAATAAACCTCATGGGCATCAAGGTTGTATTGTGGCCCTTTTCCAAGTTTTTCCATTCTCTGACGATTGTGAATGGTCCATCATAGGATGGGTTTGATGTTGTTGCGGCGGCGATTAACGTGATCAAAGGTATCTATGATACGCTTCAAGCCGTTTGTCAGGACTCACAACGTCCTTCCAGGCAACCCGATGGCGACTGACGTCTTCCTGATCACACAAAACGGGAAGAGCTCGATCTCATTTCTGTCGCAAACCGTCGGTTTGATGGCGGACCTGGACCTTGGTACCGAACATTTGCGGTGGATGGGAGATACGAGATTCTTCGTCGGCTTCTTACAAGGGGGTATGTCGTGTAGCTTTCTCTCTTGTGCATGTTTGACGATGGGTCTACTCAGTTTTCAAATTCAAGACGTGCGAGATTGAACTTTCGTACAAGGCAGCCGAACTCGATAAAAACAAGATGGCTGAGACTCTTCGAGGGAGACTCAGACTACAGGAACCGAGCATCTCTTCCCCACCAGCCACAGAACCACCGGCAGTGTCCCTCCAACCGAAGTACTCAACCACGGAGACGGACGGATGGACGACATTCGATAGGCCTGTGGTCTACACATACGCGGGTAAAGGCCCCTACGTCGGACGGTACGAATTCGTTGATTCTCCCATCTTCGTCGTTGACAACTTATCAACAGCGATTACATGGCCTTCCCTGCTTCGCTTCCAGACGACGGTCTAATCGACATTGTTGCGTATAACAAGGTGCGTCCTCGTGTACCTCCCCCCCTCATCATGAGCTGATTATATCTCATTCGACTTAGTCCTCAAGAATGGACCTGCTCTCGTCTCTCGATGCTGCCCCCAAAGGTCAAACCTTCTGGAATGAAAATGTACCTTCCTTGTTTACGCTCTCTCACTCTGCTCCGTGCTCAATCGTTCTGTAGGTGAGCTACATAAAGGCTCATGCCTATCGGATAAAGCCTTTATCGAAGGCTGTCCGGCTCGCTATCGACGGTGAATATTTTCCCTCCGATGAATTTCAGGTGGAAGTCCTTCCCAAGTATGCGTTATTATTAAGTCTTTATGGCACTTATGCCTTGGATTCGGATTTCACCCTGTGAGATCGTGTCGAATAGTGCTTTCCTATATACCTCTACCTCAGTGTTTCTATACACTATACACACTTTATACCGTGCAATGTGGTCTTGACTCTTGACTGCAGACCGAGGCCCGGCAAGTTCATGGTTACCGAGTACCGGAGGTTGCCCACCAAAATCCATTCGTAACTCTTTCCCGCCCTTTTCCCAACTACATCCTTTGCCTCTCATAATGCTACAGGCCTCCTTACGGCGCTTCTCGCCTCTTCGATGCACTAAGTTATCTGCAAGGGGTCTGTCTTATAAAGCCCTCGATGACTGGATAGCAACGCCCAAGCACACCATAATGTTGGACACCTTGCATCCCGAACGTGTTGCCGACTTGTATATTACACTACCCACTCGCGATGGCAGCCAGAGTCGCTTCCTGCATCCCAAACGTTCTCAAGCTCTCGGATATGGCCACCATATGATATTCTTCCATCCTCTTACCCCCGAGTCGCAACTACGACCCGACGGAACGGATGCCGACTTCTGCCCTCCTGAACCATTCACAAGGAGAATGTGGGCTGGTGGAAAGATGACCTGGAACCCGAATATTCCTCTTGCTATAGGAGAGAAGACAGAGGCAACTTGGTGGGTAGACACCGTGGAGAAGAAAGGGTTCGAGAAAGGCAACCCGATGTTGTTCGTCAGCAAGAAGATTGAATACTCGATGATCGGGAGAAGCGACCCTTCTCTTGTGGAAGAAAGAACGCACGTTTACATGTCTGGTCCGAGTCAGGACAAGAATGGACCGCGCGAGGGTAAGCATGGAACTCTATAGATACTGTTCCGCTCAATTGAAAGATCTGTTCAGTGAAGGGCTTGCCTACAGCTAAGGATTTTTCGTACCACTTCACACCCACTTTGACTACGCTCTTCCGTTTCTCTGCCCTCACTTGGAACGCTCACCATATACATCTGGACAAGGATTACGCTGTCAATCACGAAGGCTACCCAGGTCGGTACTGATTCTCTGTAACTCCGAATGCGCCGCTACAATCCACTCAAATATGGCCATTCAACAGAACGTCTCGTCCATGGACCATTGACAGCTCTCATGCTACTCGAAGCTCTCGTCCATAATTTCCCTCGTGCCCGTCTGGAGCACTTCGAATATCGAGCACGAAATCCCCTTGTCGTCGGACGCCCGCTCGTGGTACACGGTCATCAGCTCGACGATGACACGTTTTCCTTGTGGTGTGTTGATGAGCTTACTGGTACTGTTGGAATGACGGGCAAGGTGAACGCCCGTTTGCACTGAAAATAGGGCTGCAAACTTCAAAGGCCTTGTGGGAATTGCGTTCACCGTAGTGTAAACTGGGAGGGAATGATTATACTCTTCAGTATGATTTGAAATACATATGTATATTACACTTAAGATTTTCAAGGACCATTTGCAAGTAGTGCACCTCATGGGGCATGAAGGCATGAAGTCTGCGGGGCAGGGTCGAGCTTTCGGTGGCAGTGCAGAGACACGGATCACGTGCTTCCAATCACGTATATAAAGCGCGTTCGAGCTTGTTGATCACCCACTCTTCCTTCTTTAACCGCAACCACTACCACCACCACCCTCCCATCCTATAACTTCCACCATCCCATATACTCATAGTAAGTGTGCTACTCTTTTGATATCAACCACACTGATTTACAACTTGTTACTCCCAGATGGCACCCAAGGTTTGACTCATTCGACTTTCGCAAGGCGAGCTCTAAACGTGCTTTCTATAGCCCGCATCTACTGCATCTAAGGCCCCGGCTTCCACCGCTGGAAAGGCTCCCGCTAAGACCGAAGGCTCGAAAGCTGCGAAGAAGACAGCGAGCAAGAGCAAGGCTGCCGCAGGTGCTGATGGTGAGAAGAAGAAGCGCAAGAAGTCGAGAAAGGAGACCTACAGCTCGTATATCTACAAAGGTGTGTTCAAACGATGGGGCGCTTCTCACTGAAGGACAACCAACTTACACGAGTTGTCACACGCAGTGCTCAAGCAAGTCCACCCCGACACTGGTATCTCCAACAAGGCCATGGCCATTCTCAACTCTTTCGTCAACGATATTTTCGAGCGGATTGCAACCGAAGCTTCAAGTGCGTTCCTTCTAAGGTTTTGGTGTCTCTGGTCTGACATTAGAGCCCTACAGAACTCGCCACCTACTCCAAGAAATCTACTATTTCCTCTCGTGAGATTCAAACGAGCGTCCGTCTCATTCTCCCTGGTGAATTGGCGAAGCACGCTATCTCCGAAGGCACGAAGTCCGTCACCAGTGAGTTGGTTTCCAGGCCGCAAGCTCAGGATAATCCTAACTGACTATTCCCCAGAATATTCGTCTGCCGGCGCGAAGTGATCCTTCGTTTGCTTGTCTCTTGTACCTGTATCACTATTGTCCTTTTTTATCTTGGTCATATACATAGTATTGTAGGAAATGTAGTATCTCAGGTTTGCGCAATCTGTCTGGTGCTCAATTTCGAATCTCTGAGATATTATATGGAGATAATACACTTGATGCGTGTAAGAGGCGTGTTCAGAATCCTGGAGCGAAATTTTAGCACGGAGTTCGCTGGCCACGAGCACTGTTCCTTTACCATATTTGTTCCCTGCTTCCTTCCGATTCCTGCGACCCTCTGCAATCTTTTCCTCGAGCGCTTCTCTGTTCATGTATGCTTCGTTGAGCATGGTCGCGAGCTGGTGTCTTGATCGAGCTATGCCGCTCATCTTGGATGCCTAGTAACCTCTCAGTTGTGTGTAGGGAGAAGACGAAATTCGCGGACTCACATTCAACTTCATGTTTGGTTGGGCAGGCTCGCCCTGTGCGACCTTGGTGATTGCCTTCCTTTCTTCGAGCTCCTTCACCTCCCGCTTCGCTCTCTCCATCTCCTTCGCACCGTCTACATCGTCGACACTGCCTCTCTCATAACCCTCGAACCCTTTAGCCGAGCCTTTTTCGAGGGCTCGCACATGTGCGTTGTAGTCTGCTTCCCACTTTTTCCTGAACTTTTCGTAATACTGGGGATCATGAGCGACCCATTGACCTGAAGGAAGTTGGTAGTAACCTGGGTACGGGTCGTGAACACTCGGTTCGGGTACCTCGAATGTAGGGACTTCCGGGGCAGCTGAGAAGGATACAGAGGATGTTCGAGATGCGGAAGTCGAAGGAGCTGCCGTTGATGATGAAGACGAGGATGGAGTCCCTTGAAATTTAGACGAGACTGAGTGAGCCATAGTATAGGATGGGTATAGTTCGAACTCACCCAAAGAAAAGAAATCTACAGCGGGTGCAGCTTTCACAGCGACTGTCCGTGGGGGAGCTCGAGGTTTGCCCTCCTCCAGAGAGATGTTCGACCTTCCTTTCAACAGTGAGGGCGGAAGGAACGAGGGTAACGTCGGCGCAGGGTTGGTTGTCTTTGGAGGAGTGTCTTCATCTGCAGGATCTTCTGTGTTGGTCTCATCTGTTGCACCGACGTCGTCTGAGCCAGCTTCTGTCGTAGGCAGAGGACGCGCATTAAAAACTAGCCCTGGTCCTTGACCTCCACCCAAAACTCTTTGTGGGGCGGGACCCGTCGGAACTGCCTTCTGCTTTGGGGCAGGCAGCATCGACAACAGTGACGAAACACCTGCGCCGCTGGAGAGTTTGGGCTTCTTCGATGCTGGCTTTTCGTCTATCTCGTCTTCATCCTCCGCAGGCTTCAGAGCGGGCAGTCCGATAGCAATTTTCCTCTTCGCTTTCCCGGTGCTGGTAGTAGCAGTGCCCGACTTTATCCCTGGCGGTGGTAATACTAGAGATGAGGATTTTTTGGATGGAGGATTAGTGGGCTTCGGAGGAGCTACCTGTGGGGAGTCATCTTCGCTTTCGCTACCGCTGCCGTAGTCTTCAACTCCAAGCATGGTATGAGAGCAAGTGAGGGTATCGGTCAAAGGGTTGTGGGCGCACGTGGTGGTCCAAGCGCGTCTGAATATCCGGTAGACGGCGTCCACTTGCTCTCCTTCCACCATGATCTCATTTACATCATTTCCTCAACCTCAAGATACGTATAAAAGGCCTGAAATAGAAGAAGATGAAGATATGGAGGTAGACGAGGATTTTATGGAGAACGGCACGCTCAAACTAGCGTGGCCAGGAGAGTCGTTAACTTCCTCGCATGCTTATATGAGGTGCGTTTGTGCTCTCGATTTGCCCTCCATGTACTGATCCAGGAGATTGCAGGGGTCACGGAACTTATGTCGACAACGAAGAGGTGATCGCCTCTGTAGCTGGGATTGTGGAACGGGTGAATAAACTGGTCACAGTACGACCTGTGCGTACTAGGTAAGTTCTCTGGGTTCCCATTGGAGATCGTTCTTATTATTCGAAGATACAACCCAGAAGTCGGTGACTTGGTTATAGGAAGGATCACCGAAGTATGTTGAAGGAGTACTACTCACGAAGCGGGTCGCTAATAGTAGGTATTAGGTTCAGGCTCGCCGATGGAAAGTAGAGGCGAATTCGCGACAGGACGCGGTGCTGATGTTGTCGTCTGTTAATTTGCCAGGAGGTGTGCAGGTACGGCTCTTTGTGCCATGCTTCACCGCCCCAACTAACGAAATCCCATAGCGCAGAAAACTCGAGAGTGATGAGCTACAAATGAGAACATTCTTTGAGGAGGGCGACTTGCTGGTTGCTGAAGTACAAGCATTTTTCGGAGATGGAACTATGTCACTGCACACTCGTTCTTTGAGCTATGGAAAGGTGGGTGAAGGAATTTAACTCTCGAGAAGGCTCCTGATATTTCTTCCAAGCTACGAAACGGACAACTTGTCACTGTGCCACCTAATCTAATTCGCCGACTTAAATCACATTTCATCTCCCTCCCGTGCGGTGTTGACTTGATCTTGGGATTGAATGGCTACATATGGATAAGCAAGCAGGTCAAAGAGAGTGACCGCGAAGGCGAAGAGGGATTCGATGCAGAAGGGGTATACTCAAACAAAAATGATGTGCGCTTCCTCCTTCTATTTCTTGCTGATTTTGACCTCTCTTTCCTTGAAATAGGCCATAGATGATTCTACGCGGATCGCCATCTCCCAGGTGACAAATATCATATCGGTCCTCGCATCACACGCGGTGCCTCTCAACGATACTGTGTTATTGGAAGCATACGAATGGTCTGTTGAGCAAGACGGCGGGCCGAAAGCGTTGTTACAGGATGATGTAGGAGATGCATTAGTAGCTACAGTAGCCCCTAGAAGCTAAGCATACGTACCCTAGTTCACTCTTCTTCTTCGTCGGTCTCCTCTTCACCCTCGTCGTCGTCGTTCTCGTTCTCGTCGTTCTCGTCTTCCTCATCTTCTTCCTCTTCCTCCTCTTCTTCGATAGTCAAATCACCTGGAGCGAGCGCGGGTGCCGGAGGCTGTGGTTGTTGGCTATGATTGCTGGCACCACTTGCCATCTTTCTTGCCTTTGCAGCCTTCTCTGACATTTCCTTCGCCTCATCTGTCGGTAAGAGAACTTCAAGTGCCATATCCCTCCATCGTAACGCTCCTGCGACTCCCCCTCCTTCGTATCCCATGTCTTCGTAGAGTGCACGCGAGGTCGGGTCGTAGGGTGGCCGTGGCTTTGAGGCAGGATGTTTGGTATTTGTTGGATTCCCGTATGGATATGATGGATGCACTTGGGAAGGTAATACTGTGCGGTGTGTGAGATAGTGTATGGGCCGAATAAACCTGTGGATACGCACGCGGGCTATCCGCATCCTCTGGATTCGGTGGGATCATATAGCTTGGAATGTCGAGTTCTGGGAGGGCACTTGAGCAGTCAGAATGGGAAAGCCATCAAGGACGCGTACCATCGTCGGCCAGTTCCGTCTTCAAGTGCTCCGGTGTCTCAAGCGTTTCGATGACCGCGAGATCATACTTTGACATGTGCAGATAGCAAAATGTGAGATCCTGCGAGATACTTAGTTGGTACAGCTATGCTCGGAGTCAAACATTCCGTGATTTACCGTCATTATGCCGTGGAATTATAGAAATAGGTTGGAGCGAGTCTGCCGCCAGTACCACACATGAATCGGGAGCTTGGGTCGTGATTATGAACGTTCAGCCCGAGGCAGCGACGCGTCCGTGAGAGTACTGAACAAGAAAGAACGGCACGTGGTGCACGACTGGCACAGTCCATCGTGTTTGAAAGGTTCCCACGGCTCGTCTCCTCGCTGCCCATTGCCCTTGCCCAACTACCCCGCTGTCTGGAATTCAAGAATACATCAGTATTCTTATCTATTTCAGGTATATAACTGCGGTATAGCGATATCTTGGGTATCAAAGGACTATTGCCACCTCGGCTCAAACCATCGCCAAATCGCTCATGGTCGGGCTGTTGGTTCCGTCAGTTCCCCGACGCTTTCAGGCTCTACTCTGTGGCATAAACTCACCAAGCTGCTCTTTGCGATAAAACCAGAAATAGCCGACCACTACCACGAACTGGCAAATTAAAGCAAGCCAAAACATAGGTGCCGCCATCGGACTTTCTGTTCGAGTCCCATCAGCTTCAAGAACATTCAAGAGTACACGTCAACGATACCTCGGAGGCCATCCGAAAAGTTCCATTTGGCTGCATCTGGAAATACAGACTCAGGCCCGATTGCATTTGGCGCGGTCGCCCGCGCGACCATAACACAAACGGATCCAATGATTTGAGAGAATGCGAGTGTTGCGCAAACGTGAAGTCGAGATAATGTCTGGAGGAGTATCATCCCGAGGCCAACTCCTTGCACCGCATCAAGAACTCCGAGCCACAACCATAGAGAAATACCGAGGTATGGGCCGCTGCTACCTGCCCAAGGGATATATAATGCGAGTGACGACGTCCCCCAAAGCATCTATAGTGATTAGGTGAGTCTGCAGGCGACTTATGTTCGAGAGGCTGTAGAATAACCTGGCACCATCTCGGAGCTCCAAGCCCGATTGCGAACACAGGCAGGATCCAGGTATGAGTTTTGCTGAACCTCGTTAGCAAAAGTAGTATGCACGTCCAGACTGCTCCGAAGAAAACCAGAACTAGCAAGAGAATGGTCCACTTGGGGACGTCGACGCCCCACAGAAAACTCCAGTTGCGGCCATATGGCTAGAAATGTGTGAGTCGGGACACGAGAGACAAGATCGAAGCGTGACCCACCCCGCTGAGCCAATATTCTCGGAGGATTCCTGAGGCCAGGAACCAGAGAACCACTTTTCTTCGAAGGAGAGTCTTGTAGAAATGTGGAATTTTCGGTGGGTTTTGCCTGTAGAAGTCTTGCGCAGGGATAAGTTTCCCTTTCATGAGACCGCCTGGCGTACTTACCAGGCAATCCGTAAAGTAATAAGTACCCAAACGCAAAGCTCATCACCGCGAGAGGCCAGACAATAAGCACGATCCACCAGGGTGGTGTGTAACTCTGCTGTTGCCCGTTCATTTGGTACCCCCAGTACCATAGGGCCGTCACCCAGACCTGCTGAGAGCCCTGGACTGCACATGCACGAAGAATCCATACGTCAGTGGCAGCACCCTAGAGCAATGTCAGAACATAAGATCGAAGAACAAGGAGGCCGGTATAACCCACCGCTTCCTCGCCAAAGTTGAAACCGAAGAACGCAAACGCAGCCGCTGAAGCGACGGCGTAGCTCCAAGTAGCTAGGTTTCCGAGGGTCCTGTGGGCTCCCCCAGATATATTACTAACAGAAGGAATGCCGATCAGGAAGAAGGCGAGACCAAAAAAGACCCAGGGCATCGAGAGGACGTAGACCGAAGGTCGCAATCTGGACATTGGGTACCACACAGCCGAGGCTACAAGGAAGACCATTCCAAGAACATATAGCTGAAGGTTATCTTGCCAGTTTTTTCCTGTAAGTAAGGTGATTTGAAAACTGGTCGCACTCAACATCTGGGGGGGACACTGGATTAGACAGGCCACCAAAGACTTGTCGAAACCACTTACTTGGGCCAAGGCAATGATTATTGTATATAGTGGCCATCCTTTGATTTGCCGAGACAGGAGAATCTGGAGTCCAGTCATAGGGGCCGCTTCTTCTGATACGACCAGTTCTGTACTGTGTAGCTCAGCTTCGTCTTCCGAGAGCGATATTGACGGACTACCGGGCGCTATCCCTCTCGTCAGGAATGGGGAAGGTAGCGGAAAATAGAAAGCACTCACAGCCAGGCCGAGACGATAACGAGGCGGACGAAGACGTATCCCACACAGATTCACGTTTCGACCTTATGCTTGCAGCGCTTGACGACAGCTTATCCTTTCGGATTTTGCCAAAGAAGGCTTCCTCACTCTTGACGAGGAACTTCTCAATCGATAATTCGTTCGGTGAGTTTTTGGCATTGAGGCTCTGCAACATCTGAACAAACTCGGCAGTCACACCGCCATCCGCATCGGTGAACTGCGAACGCCTTTAGCGAAGGCATTGATAGTCCAAACTGAGTGGAACGCCTACCGATGCAATAGCTTTGTTCAACGGCGAGTTTGATTTCTCGTCGACTATGGAGGAAATAGATTCCGTTGAGTTTGAACGCGCTCGAGAGTGGATTGTAAATGGACGGTCGGGAACTTCAGTATCATCAAGGAAAGGATCTTGAACACTACGCTGTTCTCGTGCAACGGCTCTGTTGACGCGATCGAGAAAGTTCTCATAAGCACCGGTGCGCGTGGCACCTGAGCTACTCGACGACAATGCTGGTGCGCGAGCGAAATAGTCACTGTCCGTGCCGTGTACCGGCTCAGGGCCAGGCGCCAAGGTGTCCTGGCTCCATGCGCCCGGCGACCCATGCGTACTGAGTCGTGGACATTCCGAGGTACTGCTTCTGTTATCCCAGTCAGGCTGCAGGGGCGTACGGGGAGGACTTGCCGGGTCACCGAGCTCCATCGCGAGTAAGGGACCGCTCCCATCAGAGTCCGATGGTCTCCATGCATCGGAGCCGGCCAGTCCACGACTCGTTGAAATACTGCGTCTGTGAAAATCTTCGATTCTCTGACGCCACTCCACAACGGGGAAACGTTGGACAGCCGAGCGAGCACGGAGGATCGCTCTCTCTTCCTCCGTCGACTTGATCGCCAACTTGATCGTTTTCGTCAACTGGGACAGCATGTGTGCTGTGGTGGAAGACTCGACGGGATACCACTATACTCGGAGTAAGTAAAATGGACAACAAGGTACTGAAAGCGACATACCCAGCCGGGCATCAATCCTAGACCCCCCAAACGGCTCCCCACACCGAGTGCTCCCTTCCGACCAAACTCGACTGCAACCAGACCGAAGGGCTCATCCCTGGATGGAATCAAAGCAAAGTCCGCACCACTGAACAGAAACGGTGGCAGCGCAGTAAACTCGGGTTTGGAGTATACACGCTCCGGATACATCTCCATGAGACGAGCCAGCTTCTCAGCGGCCAGCTTTCCATACAAGTCGATCACCGGACCAACAGCAATCAACTGGACGGAAGGGCGCTTCTCCATCCTTTGTGACTTCAGTGAACATACACGAGTCATAGTGGACAGAAAGTACCTACAATCCGGGCATGATATCCGCGATGAGGTCTACGCCTTTCTGTTTTGACCAACGACCAACGAATACGAATAAATCAGACTTGGGATCCTGCTGTATACCTGCCCACTCCTGAGCCTGTCGTTTCAACTCTGGCCGGGCCGCCTCCGCGACTTGATCTATCTGAACGTCCTCAGCCATGGTGGGATTCTCGTCGAGCGCCTCTATGTCGGTGGGATCGGGGTTCGGGAGAGACTCAACGTGCCTGAGCGTCCATAGAGCAGGATACCTCGCCCAACTTCGCTTACCGTACTTTTCCGAGACACCAGCTACACCGACACTCTTCTGGTGAACGCTGGTAAATGAGGCAGCGGCGTGTAGTAAATTGAAGGTATTTCCGAATTGGATGTATTTGGTACAATGCTCTCTGCTGATGTTGAAAGCCGAGCAGACCTCCTTCATTTCTTCCTTCGTGCGGAGTGGCCATAGCCCTTGGAACTCAGCATTATGGAGTGACAGGCAGACAGGGAGGATTTTTGGCAGCAGATAAATCGGTGCAATAGCGCCATGGTAGTCGTTGATGTGATAGATGTCGATAGCGGGGAAACGTCGAACGGTCGCGGCTATGGCCTGGTTCCAAGTCGAATAGAAGATTGCTGAACTAAGATCGTCCATACGGGGAGGGTAGGGGTCGGCCTTTGTTTGCGTTCTGAACACAGGGCTGTCGAGGATGACATAGGTGATATTGTCCAAGGTATGCGTTTCGACTTCAATGAGGTAGGTTTCTCCGAATATGATGACTTCCATCGGTTCTGCAGGTTCGCCTGGGGGGTATTCGAGATCCCCGACCTTCGGCACCACCCATATGAGATCAACATCTGTCATCGCTTTGCCCATCAATCCCGACATGACGCCAAGTCCACCGATCTTCACCTTCACCTTCCAATCAAAGATTTCGTACTCCAAGGTCGCGATGAGGACTTGGCGGCGCTTTGATTCATCTTCTGGCCAGCCAATGATGTCGATGCTCGGTTTACTCCCAAACAGTTTCTCGGAGATTGTACCACCGGGTTGGGCGCCCTTCGAGTGCGAGCTAGAACCTGACCTATCACGACAGGAGGCTCGACCCAGCATGAACGGTAAGTACTTGGAGTTGACTTTGGCCTTGACACCAAACCGATTGTGTTTGATGCCGTAGAACGACCACATGAACACAACCACTGCCAGAGCCCCGGTGAGCATCGGTATGGAGAGAAGTAAAGCATACGCTATAGCGCCAACGGAGGCATGTCCTCGAGGTTCGAGCGACCAATTCATCGTTTTATCATCGACGAGAAGCGTCCATGATAGATGTGGCGGCGGGGGAGCAGAGAGGTTAACGTAGTTGGGAGCGTTGGTATTGGGTGGAAGACGATCGAGTATCCCATCTCCATCCACGTCCCCGTAGTAGTAATCGTCAAAACTCCACACGTTGAGTTGAATGTATGTGGGCCACGTCGCCATGATTTGAAGTTCCCACAGTCCGTCCTGATTCATCCTCATCGTATGCGGTAGGCCCTTGTCGAACCCCCATTGGTTGAATGGACCACGAGCTAGTAGCTGAGGGACCCGGCGCGGGGGTCCAACATACCCATGGTCTGCATGAGTAACATGTGCCGTCGACATCGTTGCAGAGCTCCAATCTACGAGAGAAGGGCTATAAAAAGTGAGGATTTCATCGAAGGACGAGAAACCTCACATTGCACCATGATGTGATCACCATCCCAGAACTTGTAAATCCCGTCGTAAACCTCTGGTTTGATGATCGTCATATCCTCCCATCTCGTCCAGTTGGTATAATTCATTCCGAAGTTCATGGAATAGCGGAACATGTCAGCTCCGAAGGCTCGGTGCGTGTACTGGAGGGCCCGGTCTGTGTACATTAACCCCTCCGTGTAGTCGTTTTCTGGGAAGGCCATAACGTTGTCAGGCCGGCCTTTCCTCAGCAACAAATGGTCGACGGCCTAAAAAGTCCTGTTCAGCTCGAGTCGCGACTGTCGGTCAAATGAAACGTACTCCTGTACTCTCCCCACCGTCATTACTAGGCGGATTATTGACCGAGATCCGAAGAACGCCATCCGGAAAATCCCTCAGTGTGGCATTCCATACCCATCGAGTTACTGACACCCCCTGCACCCGAGCACCAGTATCCGGGTTCTCAGCGACCCCGCATTTGACATCGGCTATTGTGGGTGCATCTCCGTGTCCAGACGAGGCCATCTCAAACGAAATAGAGTTGGTCACTCCGCCACAATCCATCTCGGTATTGAACTCCAACGAAACGTTGACATCTCCGAGAGTTGTGGCGGAGACTATCCTCGCATCGTGTCCAGGCGTGAACTTGGTCAACGCAGGTGGTGGCGGTGTCCACTGATCTATCGGGACGAGCATCTTGAAACCAAATGCATCCATCGACACCGAGTTGAGACACCCAAACCAAGGTGCCTTTCCATCGTTGTAATACGCGGACATGGACTCCTCGAGAGTGTACGTCTCGTAAGGCGCGAACAAGTTCCGGACTGTAATACCCGATTGGAAGGGAGATGATATCCACAACGGCCCTTTGCAATCATACCTCCAAGTCTTGGTAGCGTTCTCATTCGTATACAACATCCACACTTGATCGTTGTACCGGCCGCTCAACGTTTGCACTCCGGGGACTCCTGACCGAGAAATCGACCACAGACCCATCTCTGAGGCGGTGTGGTTGGACCCTGGACGTTCGAAGTAGTAGGTCCAGTTTCCTCTCTGTACGAGATTCCAACCATCCTGAAGTGCTCCGTAGATCGTTCGTAAGTGGTTAAATTGTGCGAATAGGCGCTTGGAGTCTGTTGTCGGATCGAAGTGATCTAGCGCGTTCCAGTCGTCGTGGCAACCCAACGAGCCTTTGTCGATAGCCATGTTGAAGTACTGCGTGGAGCCGAGCTTGTAACATCCGTGTCTCTTCCATGCCAGAGTCCCCGGCATGGCTTGACGACTATCGGACAGGCGAGTAAGCGGTGGCCCACCACGAAAGTCCGGCTACTCACCCATAGAGGTAGTTACTCGCCCCGGTATCGAAGAGATACATGTTCTGCTCCTCCCCATAGTAATACTGCGCATGTTCTGTTTAGCATATACCTGGAGAAGATCGCCGCCGACATACCAAAGGTATTCCCGGCATCATCATCGTCGTGATAAAGGTCCCTAGAACACTCTTCTGCATTCCGTTAGCCAGTGAAGGCCACCGAAACACGTCAAAGTTGCTGGTGCCGAACATGTGGCGAGGATCCAGCTTCCCCGTCATTGAGTTGATAAGGTCGTTCTCGACGAAGATCTGATTCCATGCGGTGACGAAATTGGTGTCGACGTCGTATGCCACTTGCAGGTTTCCATCCATACCGAGGAAACGAGTCATAGAGCGATAGATGGAGTAATGGAATGCGACGCCATCTAGAGCACTCATCGGGTAGTCACGTAGGAAGTACTGGTTCATGTCCTTGGTGACATTTGCAGATTCGAGAAATCCGGGAGGTAGCATGAGCGGGGTACGACCTCTTCCGCTGTGTATGTGTCTGAGTAATGTCCACTTTGGACTGGAAGTGATTTACTCACATGTACAAAGAACCGAATGTGTCTCCGCCTGTAATCTCACCAGGAATGTAGAAGTTTTTCTTTCCTATCTCTGCAGCGCAGGCACGAGTGCCGGTAGCCCACGCCGCAAGAGCGTCCAAAGTGACTTGAGTGGCCTTGTCAATCCGAATGGCGTCTATGTCCAAGCCTTTGATCGCCATGCACGCAAAGTGTTGCAACTTCGCCAAGACATCGGGCTTCCATTCGCGCAAACGGTCCTGAACAGAGGCGAACTTGCCCAACTGCCGCTGCCAGTCAGGGTGGACGCCAAAAGCCTCAATGTCTCCGAACTGGTCAAAGTCAGAATCCATACAGCCATTGGTTTGGACAGAGATCTGTACGCCCGAGTCAATCCAGAACTGAGGCATGCGACATGACGTGTTTCGCTCGTTATTGATCTGTATGTAGCGTCGCGTATAAGCGGACGAAACGCGAGTAACGAAGCCGAAAACGTACCGTAAAGTCGCGATATTCGGTGAAGTTCCACGGTGCGTAGTGTGGATGCTTCCAAACAGCGCGATGCTCGTTGAGATCGAAGGGCGTACTGACTTCGAGAAACCTATGATCATGTGTATTCAGTTTGCGTGAGCTGATTTCATTGTCGTTAGCATACGCACCCTTCGAAACCTATGAGATCGGCCATAGTTCCAACTGTGAAGTCCGCCATGAAGTACATCCCCCTAGCGTGTATTTCTCCAATCGCCCATTCCCAGTCGTCGAGGGTTCCCCAATGTGGGTCGAGAACGGTGAAGTCCAGCGGAGAGTAGCCTTAAGGAAGATGTGAGTCCAAAATAGCCACCCACCGAAGAGAATGCTTACTATCGGCCTGCCACAGCATGTTGAGGAATGGCGTCCCAGAGACAAAGATGACCTTGATGCCCATGGATTCTATGTAGTCAAGCCTTGCAACGAGTCCCTTCAAGTCACCCCCGAACCGTAACTGCGTCTCTCGATGGTCGTGTTCAATCACGCTTCCAAAGAAATTGTTGTTTGTTGGGTCGCCGTCTGCAAATTTGTCCATTAGGAGAGTGTAAGTTGGAAGAGAACGCCAGTTTTCAGGCGAAGGAGTGTAGGTCGCGTTTTTGCGGAATGCCGTGGTATACTCGAGGGGATTGGCGGCATCCTTGTTGGCGTTGAGGTTGTAATCAACGAGGTCTTCTCTCCATGGAGATGCATCTGCAAAGAACCTCAAGAGCGAGCAAGCCGCCAATGCAAGACCAGCCTTGGGCCGCATTAGAAAATGAAGGGAACGGAGAGAGAGACAGAGAGAAAGAGCGAAGGAGGAGCTGATTAGCAAAGCGGCAGACCAGGATTTGTGCCACTTTAAACTTTAGACTACTCACAGCCACCACCTTCGACTATAGCCGCCGTCAAGTCCGAAGTCGTTCTCGACGTACTCATGTACTTTCACAGTATCGAACTGAGAACGCCCATGTCGAATTCAAGCCCCTTGGGGGATGGTGGCCATGCTACCCCAGTTGCGATACGTGTGGACGGCCCATACTGCACCCCATTCGCCTGCACGGACCAGCACCTATGAGCACAGGTAATCAATGTAAGGGCGAGCGGAAGAAACCTTTGAAGTCCGAGTCCGATTGAAAGCTGTCAATCAATCACGGGGACAAGTTCGGGCTCCGAACAGATATATGCCGACATGGACATCGGGAAACCGAGCCTCCACGAGCCAGTACTCGGAAGCTCTCGTACTCGAAACGATAACGGATCATGAGGGTTTCACATCCAAAATCGTAGAACAAAGATGAAAAATATCAAACCTTAGAGGCCATGGATTGTACCCTGTTGGTTTCCCAGGTTGAATGAATAACGCGGCTGATATCATCGAGTTGTGGAAGGAGATGTAGATCATGCGATGGAGATGCCTGGAAGTGCAAGTACTGTCATGTTCATCCATCAACCCTTAGGTCACTGCAACCGAAGCGAGGAAAGGTTGACCAGATTTGGAGACGGCCGCAGCACAAAGGCAGAAACAAAAGAGCTTCTTTCGAGACTAATATTGGATCATGAATATTTGACTGCCATCAAGACTGAAAGCATAAAGGAGCCACAAAGTAATGGTCAGATTGACGATATTTGTATAAGATTCCGAGCGATGAAGTTGACACGGCTGAAGGACCCGTGGATGATTGTAACCTAGTCGGCAATACAAAGATGAAGCTCCTCATACAGATCCTGGTTGTTTCGAGTTCCAATGGTAGCAGTGTCCCAGTCTGAAGTGAATTGGGCGAATTGGCAAACTGATGATGAATGTTCGTCAGAAAAAGTTCTTTGGATGTAGATCGTAACATACCCACAAGTGAATCATTTATAGGAGGCAATGCGAGTAGCAACGAGAGAGACGCGCCCTAATTCAGGTTGATTCAGGGCCCAAGTTCCAAGGAGCCCGATAGAGACCTGGGCGTTGCCACCGAAAGAGAGTCGACTCGTAACGACTCTAATCTCTTCTGGAACCAGGAAGTAAGGCCCCCATTTCCATGCTTTCGGTTTCTTCGTCCTCCTCTATGTCAGTGGAACGTTGCTCAGTTGCCACAACGTTCAGCCCCTCCCGCATCTCTCGTTTCACACAGAGCTGTTCGCCCACAATAACCATTATGGCCGCGCCTGCGAGGGTAACAAGGTAGAAGAACAATGATGACGGGAGGGATGTCGAATAATAAGTTGTCAGGACCAGATGATTGAACAGAAGCGTGAGGGAAAAGTCCAAGATCATACGGGGTCTCCGTACAAGAGTATAAAGAGGGATTAGGCTGTGAAACCCAGCTAGTCAGTCACTGACCAGAAAAGAGGGGAAAGTAGGACGTACTCGACGCAGCATGCTACTATCCAGGCAAATGCAATAATCCATCCTCTCCTGGGGTCTATTGCCCCCTCAGTTCCCACTTTCACCCTCAGCAAGTCCTCTTTCCACGATAATCCGACAATCTTGCCTCTACTCCAGGACCCCCATCTTTCCGTGTCATATATCCCACGAACGGTAGGTTTACCGGCCAATTCACGCCAGTCCATTATCATTCCAACATTAGAGGCACCTCCTTCATAGGTCAACGAGACGGGTTCAGCGAAGAGTTTGAGCAGGGGAGGGACCAGTAAACAAATAGTAAGGTAATGTAATGTTTGGAGGGAAACTATCTGCATTGAGTTACTTCAGACGTTCATCCAGAGAGGCTGTGGACGGCTTGCCTGAGAAATGAGTAAGATTGGGTCCCAACGCGTGTTTGCCACAAATTTTGTGGCGGACCGTGGCATGGTTTCAAACAGAGAGTCGGTTGCGGACTGGAGTAAGCACGGCTTAGCCAGGGCCCAGGCTAGGGTCAGGGCGTTGCTAAGGAAATCTTAAGACTTATGTCAGCCATCATACATGCAACTTTTCTGGGCTGACAGTCAACCTGGTTCCTCAACATTCCTCAACGTTTGTTCCTTATAATTACGGGTCCTCGCTATGCTGACCGTCGCCGTCAACACGGCGGACTCACCTCCAGCGACTCCCTCAGCACGATCGATTCTCTACGGAATGCCGGCTGGAATTCGCGGACAAAGTTCTCCATTCCCATCGACACCAACCACGGCACAACCATCAACGCTGCTGGAGGCACCCGGTGGGATGAGCTATCGGGATTTCATACGGACATGGTCAGATTCTCATGTCGCGAAATGGCTCACAGACATAAAGTGTTCGAACCATACCATCACCTTTCGCCAGAACGATATCCGGGGGGATATTCTCCTCGAACTGGATCAGACCACTCTCCAAGAAATGGGCGTGTCAACTATCGGTGACCGCCTCAGAATTTTGAATGCAGTCAAGATTCTCCGTCAGAAGTGCCAGGCTTCAAAGTCACCGTCACCATCGACACCGTCGTCGGAGCCTTCGCCTTCATCGACGTCCCCAACAGGCCGTCTGGCACGACGGCCTGGTGGCAGACCAGCTCCTTTGACTCTTCATGGGAACAACAAAGACAATCTTCCAGCGATATCTCGAGAGTCACCCGTTATTCGACCTCTTCCCAACCCTACAAGTCAGCCAACACCCAATACGGGAGATTCAACTGTCTCTTCATCATCATCAGGCACCCATTCAGGACGCACGAATCTTCCTCCTCTACCACCACTCCCGCGCTATCAGCCCCCATTACCTCCATCTAACCGCCAGCCAACGACGAGGGCTCCTCACAATTCTTCTCGCGATCGTGATCGTGAAGCTCTCACACCATCCAGTCCGTGGTCAAATTACCATCTTCCTGCAGATCCTCGCCCTGGCAATCCAGGCGGCGGGAAAGTTCCGCCGACATCGGGCCCTGCAAGGTCGACCTCTCCATTGCCACCCACGGGTGCGCGTTCAAAGAGCTCTTCAGGATCATCATTAACACCCACCCCAACCAACAGTCACGGGAGGAGTGGCTCGGGTGGCTCCACTCCCAAGCAACGATCGACACCTACTGCTGCCGGTTCGCATCCATATGCAGCAGCTCTTCATCCCAATAATCCTCAGCAACCCAATCTTTCTCCCATACAAGAGCAATTCGGCGGCGCTTCCACTCCTGTCACTCCCTCTGCCCCCTCTCATGCGTATTCAGTTGGCCGCGGGCCATTCAATCACCCCGCTCCCTCGCACAATACCGCGCCATCCCTTGATGACTTACGACGCAAACTCTGCAAATTTTTCTTGCCTGAAGAAGGGCTTACTTTTACCATTGACGTTGATAGTTGTGTCGGAGGTGTAGAGATTATTGAGAAGGTTCTCAAAAAGTTTGGCAAAGGCGGAAACCGAAGTACCGACATAGATGGTACCATGGACCATGTTACTACTGAAGGCGGCGGTCTCAGTGTCGATGGATGGGGTGTATATCTGGATGAGGGTGCAAGTACGTATTCAGCCTGTTCCATTCTGTCGCATTTGCTGATGAAATCTACCACCACTAGATGATCCATTGTCTGAAGCAGAACTCTTGACCATTTGTCATGCCCCAGCCGACCATCCTACGCGTGAGCGACCTCTGATATTACGACGAATTATGCGCTTCAGGAGACATGAACCTTCTTCACCGAACGGAAGGACGAGTTTCAACACAAAGCGCGCCTCGTCTGTCAGCATTCTCAGCGGACTTGGAGTGCGCGATCCAGAGCGTGCCCTCGAACCACCCTCACCAACCCTCCCTATTCCTGCCGCTGTTTTGAGCCCAGTAGCAAAATCGCCCATTCCTCCCGCTAAACGTCCTTCAAAGTTACGCAATTTCTTCGGACAGCGACCGCCCAGCGAGCTCATCACCAATCATCTGCAAGAGTACTTCCCCAACACAGAGAAGAAGGTTTTGGAGCGTACTGCACGGAACAGTATGATGTTTCGCTCGTCCAGACGCGAGAGTATGGCGTCGTTCATCAACAATCCCCCGTTACCGTCCAGGTTTAGTAGTAGCACTCAAGGCTCTGGTAGAAGGTTATCCGGCGTTTCACCTACTCGCACCTCCTTCTCATCTGTCGCGCCACCTCTACCCGAGAAACCTAGGACAATCAACACGAACGTCAACGGCGGCGGCGAGCTATCTACCCCCTCTCCGGAGGATGGTATACCCAGAATGTCGTTGTCTACGGATGACGGACGCTCAGTCGAGCTTTCTGGCGATGAAGACCATGGACACGATCCTCAACCGTCCTCTTCGACAGGCAGAATGCAACCACAACTTCTTCCCCCGATTCCCTTCCCGACAGAGTCTCTATCGGAGTCTATGGAAAGTGCTGTGACGCCTGATTCGCATCGGATTTCGCGCGCGTCATCCAATGCTTCGAGGTTCTCTAAACGAATGTCCTACATGACCGAGTTGAGATCGAAACGCGACAAGGGTTCGGATACTGCAAGTCTGGTGACCATGGATGAGATCACGAAAGAAGTAGAGAACCGGGCTGTGGAAAAGGAGATTAAGAAGCGAGACAGTATCGCGCTCTCGGTGAACGTGAACGAAGGCACGTCGGATGTTGATGGAGAGGACTGGGAAGAGGTCGATGGAGAAGAGGGCGCAAAGGAAATGGGTAGCGGTCAAAACGTTCCCGATACACCAATGGACGAGGCCGAGAAAGCGGGAGACGAAGAGTTTGAAGCAGACGAAGTTGAAGAGGAAGAGGAAGAAGAGGAAGAAACGGATGGAGAGTCAGACGCTGAAGGTATTCCGAAGAAAAGTGAGTTGTCAATCGACATTCTTTTTTGGACGACAGCTGACAATTACCCTGAAAAGCTGCGAATAAGTGGATCAAAGGAGCTCTTATCGGGTCAGGATCCTTCGGTCAAGTGTTTTTGGGAATGGACGCAGCTACTGGAACACTCATGGCGGTTAAGCAAGTCGAGCTGCCGACCGGCTCTTCTGCAAATAATGAGCGCAAGATGAGCATGCTCAGCGCTCTGGAACACGAGATCGAACTCCTTCAAGAAATGCAACATGACAATATTGTGCAATACTTATGTATGTCCATAGCTATCATACCTGATACACAAAAGACTCATTCGCCTTTTAGACTCTTCTTTGGAGGATGACTGCTTGAACATTTTCCTGGAGTACGTTCCTGGTGGTTCGGTCACCGCTCTTTTGCGCAATTACGGTGCATTTGAGGAGACTCTTGTCAAGAATTTCGTCCGTCAGATCCTCCAAGGTCTCAGCTACCTCCACGAACGAGGTATTATCCATCGAGATATCAAGGGAGCGAATATTCTTGTCGACAACAAGGGTGGTGTCAAGATCTCCGACTTTGGTATTTCCAAAAAGGTGGACATGCAGGCACTGACCGGAAATCGTGCGCATCGACCGTCGTTGCAGGGCTCCGTGTTCTGGATGGCGCCCGAGGTCGTCAAGCAGACAACACATACCGAAAAAGCGGATATATGGAGTGTCGGTTGTCTAGTGGTGGAAATGCTCACGGGAGAGCACCCATGGGCCCAATTAAGTCAAATGCAAGCCATCTTTAAGGTGAGCTTCGATGTCATATCTAGCGTGGACGGGAGTACTAAAGCATTACAGATTGGTTCCTCTGCCAAACCTACGATCCCCTCTGACATATCTGCAGAAGCTCAAGACTTCCTCAACCGCACTTTTGATCTTGATCACACAGCACGTCCATCTGCTGCAGAACTACTGCAACACCCCTTCGTTTTTACTAAAAAGTCCAAGTAGTTAGCGCTTTAGCACCCGTCCCCATTCCTTCCCCTGTTGTCCCAGCTCCCAGCTTCCACATCTTGCTTTCATGGCCATCTCCGCTCTTCACGCGTTCATACCTATCTATCTATCTATATCCAGTATTTGTCCCTTGTACTAGACTTTCTTGTGCACGGATTCAATGTATGACCAACCACTCCTTTCATATCTTACCTTTACCCATCTTGTTTCGTGTCACATTTGTTCAACAGCATGCCCCCCACAACTCCTCGCACATGTACATCGCACTGCATTCTCGTCGGGACTACATCGTACCATACCTATGGCTAACTTCCTTTTGGGTCCTAGTTTTCAACGTTGAAAACAATTTTCTTAGATAAATTAGTCCGAGTACTTGAGCGCGAACCTATAGCTGTGGACTGAAGTAATGAGGCCGATACTGCCGGCGCCTGGGCGCCCGTACAGCAACACGGGCGCACTTATAGCACTACAACTCTTATCACTCGCGGGGCGACGATCCCCGAAAGTCTCAATATCCCCATCTATCTACAAGTTGTCTACTCATCATTTCGTTTTCTCTTGCCCGAATTGTTCGTGCCAGCTACAGCTCGTGTTCCCGGACCCCATCCTTTGGGGGTCTCCTGATACCGAACTAGTTTTACGTTCGCGGAAGCCGTCACAGACGCGGGATGGTGCTTGAAGTTAGCTTCCGATCTATGTCAAGCGTTCGGGGTGTTCAGAATTGCGGGCATAGGAGTAGAGAAAAGGGGAAAACCTACTTTGGTTCTTTAGCGAGTAGCCTGTGCGCCGGAGACCTCTCCGAAACGTTTTTAGTATTGATTGGATGCTTTTTGACCCATGAGCGGTAGATATCGTGCAGCTCCGCCCGGGTGGCTGTAGTTTTGAGGGAGCCTGCACATGCATGAGATCGGGAGACTTTATGGCCGGCGTGTAGGAGCGCAGAACTTGGTCAAGCGAAGTTGTCAGTCAGGCCATGATAAGAACGAGAATACAGAGGAAATTTTACGCAGTGTCATCCAGAGAGGGTGTTTGACAGTGGAAAAAGCTCGCCACTCTGCTAGGGGTGAAGTAGAATGGTGCGTGTAGTTCCTGTGAGGCGGAATAAGCATAAGCATGTCCTCGCTTCGGAGGTCCAAATATTCTCACCTCTTTGGCCACCGTAAGCATCCCCTTCATCCGAGCGGCAGTTCCGTATTGGCTTGCTTTGCTTTCCGCGTGCTCGAGAACCTTCGTGACGAACTCTGTGTCGTGAAGGTTTCCTGACCACATAGGGCCAGCAACCTTTTTGCCTTTGCGTTCAAGCACCCGCAATACAGAAAGATCAAGGATCGACTCACATGAAGAACAGAGTCACATTCCGGACACTTGCCTTCGACTGTAGGTCCCGGCTGGGTTTTGAAGATATAGTTGACATTGCCGCTCGATTCGTTTTTCTTCTCAACCACTCTGCCAAGTGGTTGTTCGTAGAAAGATTGGCAGGATGTGCAGATATAGTAAGTTGAGGTCTTGCTAAAACATGTGTTTCGTTCAAAGGTTTCAATGACGGGGCGAATGAACGTACGTCAAGGCCCTCTTCACTTGTATGGGCGAAGTGTTCACTCTTATGAACAGTCGGACATAAAAATCGATCGACAGGGATAGCAGGGGCTCAATGTAACGACCGTATCTTGACGCTGATGTCGATACCGTATGAAGCACAAGGCGAAGTGCCTAAAAATGTTATTAGTTGCGTACCAAAAACAACGGCGAAGGGATTACTCACCGCCTCATGACAGTATTCTGCTTTTACCGGCACACCTCCGTAGTTGGAAAGGCTGCAGGACTAATTGTCAGTTTCGTATAACATTCCACGGAAACGCTACGCTTCGACCGACCATTTCTCAGGATAATTATTGGTGGCGAGGACAGACAGATCAGTGCAAGTCACGCAGAGTAAGCCTAGGGTGAATTGGTTCGGTAGCTGCTCTTTGAAATGCTTGGGAAGACAAACCTCCGTCCTTTACGCACTGCACCGCTGCGTCGATGAAAGGTGCCGCCGTTCCGTAGGGATCAAGGTCGACGACGTCCACCCGGTCGCGCTCTAGTCGATGGTTGTACATTAGTGTGCTTGGGATGGGCATTGAGCGCATGCTAGACGATACCAAACACGAGAATTTCACCATGCATCACCCTCGTTCACCCTGATCTTCCCGTAAGACTTGCTTTTCTTCGCCTCGTCGGCCGCTGCCGAAGGGGTTTCTGGCGAGAGCCCATTGAACTCGATGTTTCTCTTCATTGCAGCAGTGGCCGCAGACGAAAGGTCGTTAGCTATCACGTATCTGAAACAGTATAAGAGAGTTGGCATATCTGAAAAGGGAACGTGTGTACTTGACAAGAGGTATTTCCTTTGCATATCGGATTGACCTTAGACCAGTAGCAGAGAGAGCTTCTAAAATGACACCACGGTGAGGGCTGTATGAGGGTCGGTGACTTTGGGTCTGTTCTTCAGCTGAGGTTACGACGCCCTCCGCAACTCCTGGTTCCTTCGTGTTTTCTGGGACAGTTTCATTCGTTGAATGGGATTCGTTCTGCACTTGACAGCCCTATCAGTGAGACAGAAACAACAAGGAGTTTAATGAAGATAGCATACCTTTTTGACGCTTCTGCGCGGGCTCACCTCCGTCTGACTCTTTTGCCCTCGCAGCCTTCCTCTCCTGACCCTTCCTCCATCGGGCTTCCATTCCCTTGTTGAGCTCCTCACTCCAGACGTTTATGCACGCGACACTCAAGTCTCGATTGAATTCTTGCACTGGGTTCAGGAAGGCCTCATTAGATGAAAGTAGAATATGAGAATTATTTTCGGTGTAAAGCTTGAAGCCCTCGGGGACGGACATGCCAGCATCGGACGACATTTTCCTGAACGCAGCAGAAGAGGGCAGTATTTTTTTGCGGCAAGAGACGCGCGACAGCCCTCGCGCAAACGGAAGGAGGAGAGAAATCAGATTGGAATTCAGAATTCGGGAGTTGGATGAAGTCACGGGTTGCGGAGGATCAGAAGTTTTTCGCAGCCCAAATAAGGAAAGTATCCTCGGGATCCCGACTTGCCTCAAGGCTCATGTCGGCTACGCGACGTATGATCATCTTCAAAGCATGCCAACATGCGAATTGAAAGTACACGTCTCAAGTAGAGGCTCTTGATTGGCTATAATCGTACCACCGTTCCGTCAAACAAGCGTGTTTCTTCCAAGTCCACGCTGGAACGATGAAGATTGTATTAGAGAATCAAGTCTTCTATGACATTTGATGCTTGAGCATCAAGCTTGACGCGACCCCTTGGTTCGAGTTTGGGAAGCATAGGACGTCCTCGAAGTGCTACGTTCTTACTCATTGAGTGTGAAGATGCAGAGTGAGCTCGCCAAGTACGTTGGATGACGTGGTAGGGCGGACCGAGGCACGTCAATACGGCCGGTCTCCCCTTCTCTTACCATTTTTATTTCTTCACTCTCATTGCCACGGCAGAGCTCGAGCTCAACGCAATATGAGCGAGCTCGAATCAGCGGCCTCGCTCTTTGGGTCTTCAAATGACAGCTCGAACGACCCGTTTGCACCGACCGGCGACGACCCATTTTCCTCAATTGGTGCCTCTAGTCACGACAATACGACGACGGACCCGTTTTCGTCACTGGACAACAATTCGGGAGAGTCTGCACCGTTCCAAACATTTGAATCAGCGACGGATAGGGACACGCTGCATACCGCTTCTCATGCCAGTGAAAATATGTTCGGAGCAGCAAGTGCGAGCGACGGCCTGTTCGACAGCATTGCCGAACAACAGGGAGGTCCGCAGATGGATTTCTATCCTTCCACGGACGCACCGCAGGAAAACGGTACTTGGTCTGGCGTGGATGGAAGTCAGGAATACTACCCAGCGACTGCGCCGTCAGACGTAGGACCAGGTGCTACCGCAGCCCAAGGCTATGAACCTGTATCCTCAATGCAAACGTCAACCTACGGGCAGCAGTGGGCAGGATACTCTCAGACGCAAGACAGCTATGGGCATAGTGGTTATGGGCAGAGTACTGGCTACTATAGCAATGGTGCGTCTTTCTCTCCTCGCAAGGCTCTTTCAGTATCTCAGTGACAAGTACAGGAACCGCCGATTCATCATCCGCCCAGCCTGCTGTCTATGATCCCTATGCACCACAGACGACCGCACCAACTTCTACCACAAATGTATATGACCCATATGCACCCTCTTCAGTCTCTACTCCGTCTACGGCTCAAACAACCCAGGCGACAGCCGGTTATGGCTCCGCTAATACCTATGCTCCGGCCCAGACGTCTCAATATGCACCTCCTCCTCCAGCTCCTGCCACTCCTAGTTATGGAACCCCCTCCTACATGACTTCCACCGGAGGATCTCAATATGCAGCTACGACTCAATCTGTACCGTCTGTGCCTCCCCCGGCGCCGAAAGCACCTCTGAATCGGCCCAAAGTATCCAATGCTTATGATCCACCGTTCCTGGTATCAGGCTCGACGCGAAGAGTTTCTTCCCGCAGCAATCCTAGTCTATCATCTGCATTCAGTGCATACGCCTCCGCGCCTCCCCCTCCCGTTCCTCCGATTCCCGCCAACGTCGCAACATCGCCCTATGCCTCATCATATGCACCACCCCCTCAGCGACCAGCTTCGACTTCATACCAGACACAATCAACGTCGTTGACTCCCGGAAGAACGCAGTCAGTGCCCCCGGCTCAGGACTATTCACCACAGGCTTCTGCCGCGCCACCACTTCCGCCACCACAAAAATCGGGAGTTGAAACTTACGCGCCCCCAAGCAGTACCGGAAATGGTTATCCCCCTCCTGTAGCAGCAGCTACTCCACCTCCACCGCCCCGATCTAGCTTCAGCCCACCTCCAAGGACTGGTTCAGCTATGAGCAGCACACGATCGCCGCCACCTCCGAGTGGTCCTGCACTCAACCGTATGGCCTCCCCCTTCCAGGTTCCTCGCACATCGTCTCCTGCTGGAAAGGGCGTTCCTCTTTCACAAAGAAGCAGTGTGAAAAATATCACAGCTTCTACGTCGCCACCACCCTCCACAGACATAAGCAGAATTTCCTCTCCTGCGTCTGTTCACTCAACCCGTATGCGCAGTCCGTCCAACTCATCCGTCCATTCGCAGTCAGGCCTTCCGCAACAATCCTTCGGGGCAGCTTCTCTATCTACTGTCGATCCTTATGCTCCGAGTACCGCTGGCACCCAAGCTTCCCATACGTCACCCCCTCTGCCGACGGATTCCGGCGTTTCAAATCCATATCTCCCGCAAAACACTCCATCGGCTCCTATCCAGTCTCCTTACGCGCCAGTGCACTCTCGGGAAGCTAGTCAAGAGAACCGTTATAAACCCAGGACATCGTCCACTCTCCCACCCCCACCTCTCAATGGATTGACATCTCAGGCTGAGCCACCTTCACATGACCCATACGCACCCTCTCGACATCTACGCAGGCAGATGAGCGAATCGGATTATGGGTCCTGGACGCCTCGAAATGACCATCCGAGCCAAGAGGCTTCCTCTGTTCCTTCGTCATCGTTCTCTCTTGGTCCCCCTCAAGATATCAGAGCGCCCACTCACACACCTTATGCACCTTCCCCCTCCTTGTTAGGAACCAATGATCCACTAGGGCGCACAAGTGCTCGTGTTCCCGTTTTCAGCTTCGGTTTTGGTGGGAAGATCGTTACGTGTTTTCATGGCGCAGACAAGTTGAGCACGGGCTTTGACGTTGCACTCGCATCGCGAAACTCCACAGGAGTGTCCATACGAGTACTGAACAAGGTTGTTCCTGAGTCTGCTCTCGATTTGTCGCCCTCTTCCTTCCCAGGCCCACTGTTTTCGGATCCTGGGACTCCCACAACTGGCCTTGTCCGCCCAGGTGCCTCAGCCCAGACTAAGAGCAAGAAAACGCGTCTCTTAAAATATCTAAGTGACAGGGCGGAGGAGATATCACTGGGCTTGGGTTATCTTCATACAGGAAGCCCAGAGAAACGTCAGGCTGAGGGGAAGTTGGTTCTCGTAAAGTTGTTGAAGGTTATGCTAGAGCACGATGGGAAACTTTCAGGGTCGTGAGTGTTTCTAGGTTCGAGCCTCTGTAGGGTCCTTACTGACAGTCATATCAGGCCTGAGGCGGAAGTTGCCGTTCGAAATGCACTGGTGCCAGAGCTAGATCTACCAACATCGGGCACAGCTGACGCAGATTCCTTCCTTTCACCTGGTTTCTCGGCACTCGGAGAGGACATTGCACTGAAACCAGCGGTTGGCCTATCCGATGACCCACTTGATCCCGCCGTCAAGGTATCGACCTTGCGACCTTCTTCATTGGACAAGATACAAGAGTTCCTCTTGAAGGGAGAGAAGCGGAAAGCCTGCCACTATGCGCTGGATCAGAAATTGTTTGCACACGCGATGGTCATTGCCAGTGGCATCGATAAGGAAACATGGAAGGAAGTGGTCAATGAGTTTTTGCGGTCTGAGCTTGGATCAAAGGACCTGGCTACAAAAACCAGCGTGAACCCTGCATTCGCACATTCCTTGGCACCCAATGGTACAGCTGCGCCTGCCACTACTAACGGAAGAGAAGGTTTGAGAGTTGCGTACAGCCTGTTCTCCGGACAAGGTCCAGCAGCAGGTGAACATCTTTTTGTCTCGCCATACAACGGTCGTTTTGACAGCCTATTCTTTTAGTGCAAGAGCTTGTTCCTCAAAACTTGATGCTACAACCTCAGCCGCAAGCACGACTACCCATTCCTGTCTCTCACACTACACCTCTGACGCCGAATTTTGCCGCCCCGGCACCGGCAGCCAATATCCCGCAGGATTCGTTGGCGAAATGGGCAGAGATCGTCGCTATGATGATATGCAGCAATATGACGCCGGAGACGTCCTCAGCATTGACCGCACTCGGGGACCAGCTTTGTGGAAACGGATGGGTCGAAGCTGGACATGTTTGGTGAGTGAATGCGGCGTCGTTGCTTTCAAAGCACTATTTAATCATATGTGCCAGCTACCTTCTTTCACCGCAAACCTCCCCGATCGCTGGTATGGGTAACTCTGGCGCGCGCATAGTGCTGCTGGGTGCACCGAACCCCCACCTTTCTACCAAATATATGCGAGATACTGATGCCATCGTATTTTCGGAGATTCTCGAGTTCGCGCTAGGGCTCAACACACCAATGAAAGGGCATGAACCGTTCCACGGTCTACCTCATCTTCAGGCCTTCAGGCTCATAAGAGCGATATTCTTAGCTGAGATTGGGGAAATTTCTCTGGCGAATAGGTGAATTTGCTTGATTTCGATTCTCTTCATTCACTTACCGTCCTGGAACAGGTATTGCGAAGCCATCACAGCTTCCATGAACAGGGCCTCTCCCTACTTCACCCCTATGCTCTCTGATCAGCTTCGAGGTTTAGCTGATCGTATCGCGGGGACCGCTCACTCCGACAAGTCCGGGTCTTGGGTCGGCAATAAGATTGGCAAACCTAGTCTTGACAGTATCGGTGGATGGCTCGAAGGCCGATTCACCAAGCTGGTCACTGGGGATGAGGAGGACAACGACAATCGGGATGATAATAAGGGCATTGGACAAGGATGGGCGGGACCCTTTTCATCGCAGTACAGCGCGATGTCTTCGGCCGCTCCATCGAATGAAGGAAGTCCGCAGTCGAGTACTGTCAATCTGAACGCGTATGCACCACCTCCGTCGAGTGTACCAGCAAGGACGGGATCCTCGATGTCAAATCGCTCCTTGTTGAACCACCACTCGGCTCCCGTCCCTCATGAGCGCGCGGCTTCAGCTATGGACTATGGCACTCGTCGCAAGGCATCCCCGGGTCCAAAGATCGCATCTGCCAGTGCCTCGACGACCACGTTCGCGCAGTCGGGGTCCCTTGGAAGGTCTATGTACTCACCGCCTGGTACGGCCAAGCAGGATGACGTTCGTAGATCATCCGAGATCAAGGAGGAAGACGAAGGCCAGGAGGTGACCTGGTGGGGGTCTGGCAACTACGGCTATGGAGATAACGGGAAGACTCCCACTACAGCTACCTTTGTCCAGCTGGGAGCCTCGGATCAACCAGCGGTGGCTACTTCAGAGGACGGCTTCATTTCTCTCATGGGGGATACGACATACACACCGTCACCAAGCGCCAGCGTAACCTCGTTCCGACGACCAGCCATCGAAGAAACAGAAGACGAAGAGGACCTTGGGTTCGGAAATGCCAAACCCAAGCCAAAACCAGCCCATTCGACTGAGGGAGACGATACTGGATCGTCGAAAGGAACGAGCTCTGCCCCCGCGGCAGTACCCCAGAGACCCGGTACGTTTGCTTTATTTCTTTCCGAGAGACCTGGGATATTCATTCACTCCTGATTTGCAGACATCAAGCCTGTAGCTGACGGTTCAGCGAGTTCTGGGTCGTGGCTGTCACGCTGGTGGAAGCGTGACTCTACATCCACCCCAGGACCCGTGAAGGCCAATTTGGGCGAGCAAACGTCGTTCTACTATGACAAGGAGCTGAAGCGGTGGGTCAACAAGGTACGTTCACCTATCTCGATTGGGTGGAAACGTAACTCATTCATGGTCCACAGAGCGCTGGGTCCGAGCCACCTAAGCCGGCGGCAGCGCCTCCCCCGCCCTCTCGCGCACAAACGGCCTCTCCCGGGATGTCTGGGGGTCCAGGTCCAAGACCTCCCAGTGCCGGGCCACCTCCCCCGCGATCAGCATCCGCTGCTGATTTGAGTGGTGCTGGTCCACCACCTCCAAAAGCTGGTTCTGGCCCGATGCGCATCCGCTCGAATCTTGTACCGTCAGACGTCGCAGCATCCGCGCCCGGTACACCCACAGGGTCTCAACTTATGCCTCCCAGTGGCCCAGCTCGTCCCAAATCTTCTCAAGCAGCAAAAAGAAATGTGAGGAGCCGGTATGTAGACGTGTTCCAACAGGAAGGTGCTGCATGAGGCGTGGACATTTGTTCTTGCAGTCACATTGTTTTTATCTCCGTTTAAGAATATTAGGTTAGGATTTTCAAGTTCTCTGTACAATATCACTTGAATACATGTTAGACTTAAGAACCTCAGATCGGGCGGTCGCGCGGAAGGTGGTCTAATAGACTAGTTTGTCCTTTTTTACAATCCTGTGTACTACGCCCTACAGAAGAAGTTTGAAAGGATACCCTGGAGGATGTGAGATTAGTAAAGGAAGACTTCGTGAAAATGAGCACTTACCTCTGTTCTTGACCTTGAAGAGGCTGATGAGAACAGAGAAAACCAGGAAGATGACACCAGTCCAAAGATAGATCTGCACACGTTGGCGGGATGGTGAGGTTTGGTACGGCACAATTAACATGAGCATCAAGAACGAAAAAGACAATGTTCCATCTGGGTATACGTGTGTCATGGGTCCATGTATCGAAAGCAGAGTGACCAAACTCACAAATGAGTGCAACGACTTGAACTTCTTGTCCAAACTGGTTTTGATAGCCCGCGGCAATCCAGTTACCTCCTCCACCAGTGTAAGGGGACTGTCTGATTCGCGTGAACATGTAGCCTCCGGTCATGACGAGTGAAGTAATGATGGTGACTGCTGCCCAAGTCCATCGATTCTGGAAGATTGGGCCAACGAAACGAACAAGGAGAGCGAGACCGAGGAGTCCAGCGACGCCAGTGATTAAACCAGCCCAGTCAAATGGGTCACGGTAGGGAATGGGAACTGGAGTGTGACGCGAGAGGGATTCGGCAAGAGGTCCAGCGTCGAAACCACTACAGAACTATAGGTGAGTAGATGCAAGGTCGTATACGTGTCGCTCAAGCCCTACCCGGAGAAGTCGTATTTGGAAGGGGCTGTTTTTCCGCTTGCTGCGCGAGGTCCTTGGGCCGGAGGATACACGTAGACTACTGGGGCAGACGTGAGACCGAGCTACAGATGATATGAGTAACGGTCGGCACGCGTTGTTAAACGAGCTCTGTACCTGCTGGAAGACAGTCGGAGCTTCATCGAAGTCGAGGGTTGCAAAGAAGTGATCATATCTGTGCTCTTGCGGAACTGAAGCCCATGCTTTCGCCACGACGTTCCATGAAGGGTCGAATTCTCTGTCGAGATAGAGATAAGACCATAAACACCCGTGAATTCAAGAGTCACGACTCACTTGCAAGGAGTGCAACGCCGTCTTTTGTCGAGTGCTGTGAGATGGACGGCAGCAGACCAGTTACGGTTCGGGGAAGTCAAAAGATCGAATGTTTTTGGGTCAAGCCTGATGACACCATTGCCAGCAACAGATAGGTCGACCAGCTTCTGCCTAGTGTCAGCAGGACTTGCAGCCCATGCGAAAGGGAGCGCAAGGAGAGGCAATAACGTCGAAATCAACATTGTCGACGTGGAGGTGAGAGCGCGGATTGAGAGACGGAGCGAATTCTCGCGGTACGTGGGCGTTGCGTTGGGCGCTTGTTCATTCTTATTCCCATGTCCCATGCTCTCCTCCTTCGCTTGTTTCTAACTCCCTCTTTCTTCTCTGTCCATGTCGCGCTTCAGTACCTCAAGACCTATTCAGACAATATAGGTATCACTTATTACATTACCCGAAGGCTCAGAGAGCTCGATATCTCAGAATTGCGTGATGTATGGGGTTTCATCTGGTACGGAATTCTCTATCCTTCTGTTTCACTTGAGGATTATTGCGACTCAATCTCGCCATAGCCACCTTCTCCTTACAAGGCCTTCGAAATCAAGGGCGTTGGAATGCTTTGTAGTTGACATTGCCCAGAAATCTACCCACATAGCTTTATTTGTACGCCTGTCCAGCCTTTCCGCGTTGTATATTTCACGACCTTCATCGCTGTAGACATTGTGGTTCATGCAAGCAGCGCTTCAAGACCTCATTCATCCTGAATCCAAGTCATTTTCTGTATGCCAAAGAGTCCTCCACAAGTGTCATGATATCATCTTCAGCGACCTACCGCCTGCCTCTTCCCCGTATTCGACCCTTAGCCTACCATTTCATTCTCGATTCTCCAGGAAGAAGATCAAGCACCACGCGGAACCGGCCATCGTAGGTATAGGTATGATCTTGGCTGGGTCGCCTGCCTTGCCAAAACTGACGGAAATCATGGGTGAAGTTGCGATCGAGCAAGGTCGCATCGAGGAAGGGGGAACGGAGATGAGGAGTATTGGCGCTCAAGGCGATGATTTTACGTCTGGGACTAAGGTTTTGGTGGAGGAACCATCAGCGGATGAAGAAAACGATACTGATGTCGACTATCCCGAATCAGTTCAGGGCGACGAAGCTACCCCGAATCCCACTGTTCCGTCGAGACGGGCCACAGTGGGCCCGGCACAAACCGTTCCCACTCTGCCTCTTCATCTTCAAAACATACGACGCTCGCGGAACTCTGAGGATCCTCTTGGTCAACTTGACGCTGAGGCGGTGGCTTCACCGTACCAATCCTCACCATCGATTTCTACACGCCCTTTAATTCCCAGAACCTCTTCTACCCATCACGCCGATACCCTTCTGCAAACATATGATATCCAATCTCAGATACACCTCTTAAAGAGTCATTATTGTCGCTCTGAAGTATGTTGTTTCAATTAGAGTACCGACTGACTCCAACTAAACGACTGCTGGACAGGTCCGGTTCATTTTAGCCCTGGAGAATATTGCGAACCGACTTCTCGTTGTGCCAAGACCGGCTCGAGTCAGTGCGCTGAGGGCAGAGCTCACTTCGCTCAATCACAAACTTCCGGCCGAGGTGAGTAGCTTCCTTGTAGCTAGCTGCGTTTCTTCTCAAAATGAAATATCTAGGTGTGTATGCCTATGTGGTGTACTTCCTCGGATGTACTTCAATCCAATCATCTTCCTCAACCTCATCACAGAATCGTTCGTGTTCCACCCGGGGAGAGCGTGGTTCTCAATTCGGCCGAAAAGGCCCCTTACCTTCTCTACCTCGAGATTTTGAGCGATGATCTTGAGTTTGACCCGCAGAAACGGAATAACAAGGATATACTCAAGAAAATCGTCGTCAGGGAGGATGAGCAGAAAGGGACCACTCGGGAGCCCAATCCGTTCAGTACCATTGTTCCTACCTCAAACCATCAGTCCAAAGGGTCCGATGCAACACCTGATCCAGGAACCGCAGCTCTAGAGGAACCTACGGCCATGGAAACGACATTGACCATCACACCTGCTACGCCCAGCACTGGGAACTCAGTCCCGGCATTCGAAGAAGAGGTAGATCTAGTTGAGCAGCTTTATGGTGCCGACCAATTCCTTCGTCATCAGACCATGGATCTGTCGGAGTCCATCGTTCTTCCTCCTGCCCCCAAGAATAAAGATCTCGACAGGATGGCCTGGTCTCGTCCTCCATCCATACCCCCTTCCCCTCGCGTCGAAGAGGTCGACCGAATCCCAGCCTCTCCCAATCCTCAAACACCCATAATGGTTGCTCAAGGCAATGCAATATCTCTTGAGGAGTACTCGGAGCGCATGCGGACTGCGGCTATCATGCTAGCTCAGCTCAATGCGAGTCTTTCTCGTGAGCCCAGCCCCTCTAGTCAGGAGCTGTCGGGTCCCTTGAGCTGGATCCCTGGGTCAAATTGGTTGATAAATTCCAACAATGACCAAGGCTCTAAAAGTCCTCTCGTTAGTTCGTCTTCATCCGGGTCTCAAGATTTTGGCAAGTCGAGGATGAGACTACAGGCCTCGGAGGCAGCTGCAATCAAGGACCGGATTATGCAGGAGATGCTCGGGCTAGAGGAAGAACGAATGGAAAGGATGAAGGACACGCGGGATGGCGAGAATATATTCCGCGTCAGCGATATGAGTGGACGAATGAAGACTGCCGAGGACGAGACAATTATCAGACGAGAGCTCAGTAAGGCTGATCCGTCTGCGATGGTCTTCAGTGAATCGTGGGCTACCAAAAAGGTCCGTTCAGTGTTTATATACACCACAAGGAACAGTATCAGATACTGATGACGCCTCAATAGAGCCGGATACGACATGGGTCACCTTATGGGCACCTAGGTAACTACCTGTTGTCTTTCTCGTCATGGTTCGAATCATCATCTATTCACAGCTAATTGGGACTGTGTTTCCGTCATCGTCAAAACGGGGGGAGACCTTCGTCAGGAACAATTGGCAGTCCAGCTCATTCGCGAATTTCAACGCATATGGGAGGAAGAAAATTGCCAGTGCTGGGTCCGGTAGTAAGCCGTTAGCTCCTTGGACAGTCAACCATCGCATCTCACTACTTTCGTTAGCTTCAGGATTTTGATAACTGGCGGGACTTCTGGCTTGGTTGAGACAATTACGGACGCCGTCTCTATCCACTCGATCAAGAAATCAGAGTATGCTCGCCGCCTTGCAGAGGGCCGATTAGGACACGTCACTCTTCTAGACCACTTTATATCGGTACGTTTGGACCCTCTCTCTCTCTATTGCATCGATTTAACTCCTACCAGACGTATGGGGATCCCTCATCCGCAAAATTTGCTCGCGCCCGGCGGAACTTTGTGAAATCTCTAGCAGGCTACTCGATAATCACATATCTATTACAGATAAAAGATCGCCATAACGGCAACATTCTACTTGACCGAGAGGGACATCTCGTTCATATCGACTTCGGCTTCATTCTCACAAATACTCCCGGGAACATTCGATTCGAGGCTGCTCCATTCAAATTACCTTTGGAATACATCGAAGTCCTCGGTGGCGTGGAGAGCGCTTCCTTCTTGGAGTTCAAGCAACTCTTCCGGGAAGGGTTTGAAGCCGCTCGGAAGCATTGCGATAGAATCATCAGTGAGTGTCCAGGCTTATCTCTGAGCTATTTTTACCGATACTTGGCTCCAGCCTTGGTCGAATTGATGCAGAAAGGTGAGCGAATGACCTCTTGCTCGAGACACAAGTTGACCTCCTGATTTCTCAGACTCTACTCTTCCGTGTTTCACTGCTCTTGGGGAACAAACAGCCGCCCAGCTGCGAGAGCGGTTTCAACCCGCGCTCACACATTCCCTCGTTGGCGAATTGGTAGATCGACTCATCTACTCGTCTCTGGGATCACATTGGACAAGACTCTATGACTCTGTGCGTAAGATTTACCTGTTTTGCTTGGGAGTTTGTATTCACCAATCCTCCCCTGCAGTATCAATATTACTCCCAGTCCATTTTATGAAAGCTACCGTGCGGGCCACCTTCATCCCGTATTGTCTTTTTGCATACCTAGATACAGTACACATTAAACCGTGTTTTAGTTTTACATATGTATACGAAACCTGACTAGCACTAAGGGAGTTTGCTCTTGCAGTAAGAAGTTTCCCTGCTGAACTTTGGCAGTTTGGGCGGGTGGCGGGCGTCGGCGTTACCACAGGCTCTGGTCACGCCGAGTCTCAGTGATTCCCACGGGTGCTTGACTTGAACAACGACGATGTCCTACCACCATTACACTCCTCAGGCCACTGGAACCACACAACCGACCGCTTCGTATCCTTATGGTGCATATACAGCTTATAGCTACCAGACTGGCTACCAATGGCCCTATTCTTATGGCTACGGTGTCACACCCCAGCAGACACCCGCTAGGCCTGCCACTACAGCTTCCCCAGCCCCAGTCGCCACTCCGACAGTAGCCACTCCTGCTGTACAAACACAGGCACCTCGACCGTCAACGTTTACAACGTATACACCCTCTTATACTCCCCGAGAGACAGTAGCTTCAACATCGACAGGGCGTTCAGGGAAGAAACAGTCGAACATTAAAGGGCTGTTCAACAAGGAACGTACGTGGAAGTCTCATATCATTCCGTGAGGGTTGAAAAGAGGAACGCCACTTTCGTAGTGAGAAATCTGATGTACGGATTTGGGGACGACCGTAATCCTGCGAACGACACGGTCAACGTGATGGAGGAGATCTTGATTGAGTATATTACAGACGTAGTGCGTCGCCTCTTTTCATATCCAACATTCCACGGACTCATTTTCCGTTCAGTGTCTTGCTGCAGCTGGCGGGACGAATCGTAAAGCCCGTCTGTCAATAGAAGATCTCCGCAGGGTGTTGTCACGCCCTGCAGACGCGAAGAAACTTGCGAGAATGGAGGAGCTTCTCTTCATGCAGGAGGACATCAAGCGAGCACGTGCACAGTTTGAAGAATCGGACATGCAGAATCCGAAAGCGTTCTAAAGACAGCAAACCAACTCACACATGAGCTCTTCGCCTGACGTATACAGCCACCAAGTGAGTACATTGAACTTTCACGGTCCCTATTTGTATATTTATCTACCAAGGGACAGTTATGTATAGTTTCGGGGTGGATGATCGTCCGAACGGCCGGTTTACTCAAGGAAGCTGCGACATCAAGTAAAAAAAGAAGACAGAAGAAGATCTAACGTGGACGACGCCTCGACCCGTATGGACTCGTCAGAATGACGATCCATTCATTATCCCCACACAAACGTTGTGTAGTAGTCCGAACCATCCCCATCCAGATATGATGTTCCCATCCCAGAGGCTTGTACTGGGGCGTCGGCGGAGTAACCTTTCGTGGCTAGCGATGCGTAAATTCGCAGAGTAAAACAGGCAGGCTGTCCATGTCTCTGTTTCAATAGAACAATCGATACGACTGAATTCACGTACCCGTTATTGCTTGAAATGGACTTGTAGTTCACACTTACTCTTCGTCCATGGGCGCTGACTCTTCTGACTGTTCATTTCCCTCATCGCCGTTCGCGGCTGCGTTACGTCCTTGTACACCTAGAGAAGGTAAATACTTCCCGGAAGATCTGAGGCGAAACTACGGGTTTAACTCACCTCCGCTTTGACTCAAAGGCTTCACATGCTGTTTAAGCCATTCCTCAGATTCCCAAACTAGCATCGGACCCAAAATTTAGTAAGGCGTCGGGGTGAATTTCCGAGTGAAGTAGACACACCGGCTCGATTACCGCCCAGCTGCATGGGTGTTTTCATCGGTCTTGCAAGGTTGACCTTGAGTACTCTGCCCCGTAATTCATTGAGATCCATATTGTCTATAGCGTCCTGGGCGTCGGCAGAAGATCCATACGTGACGAATGCGAACCCGCGATGTTTAGCGTCTGCTGGCAAGTCAAAACGTGCTGAACGGGCACGGAAGCTTTGTTGACACACCGGTTTGTTGTGTTGGATTCGTTGCAGTGGTCGGAAGTTGGACTTCTATGATGTCGCCTGAACGAGAAGCTGTGAGCTGGTTGGAACTTGAAACGAAAAATGTCACGTACCAAAGGTCGAAAAATGCTCGTAGATAACCGCTTCATTGATATCCTCGCCCAGACCGCCGACAAAGACAGTTTTCTTTGACTTCGTGCCTTCTTCCATGAGAGCAGGTGATGAACAAGATGACTTCGTCCAAAAGGAAAGCAGTTTCACGCGATAGACGGTAGCACAACTTTCCTATTTTAGTCATGGCATCCCACGGCTCCCACCACTGCCAAGTCGCTATTCCTCTATCGATACTATGCCACTCAGTCACTTTATTCCATCAATGTCGGAGCGAGATCCTTATGCCCCGCAATGGTTATGAGTTCCTAGTCCCTGTCCACCCCTAAGTCTTTACGAAACGGGTCGTTCCTTTTAAAGACCTGGTGCAATATTTGTGGGTCCAACAGTCTCCATTGCTCCTCCCCAGCACGCTTACACTGTGATATGTCCCCCAGTCTCTGGATTCCGCCCAGCAGAGAATCAGACCCATATCCCTCTCCACTGTCGGACTCCTCCTATGATGACGAGGAGGTGAACCTTCGCGTGAGGCCCCATTGGCCCGCCTACCGCAATCTCCTCAAACTTCGGGGTTATCGACTCGAGACTGTCGGAGACGCGAAGCAATACTACAAGCAACGACAAGATGCGCCCTCGGAACATTTCCTTCGCTCATGCAAAGACATGGCAGACGACGCTTTATGTCCCGATGCCGGACTGGTAGGTTTCTCCGAGCAGGTTGTTCGCGAACCTTACACGTCGATTGCCAGCCTGAACATCTATTTCGTGGGGCACGAACAAGCGACGGGGCCAAAGTGGTCGTCAAGGCCGTTCATGCACTAAGCAGGGAGCTTGCAATTGTACGTTTCCTCTCGACCCCGCCCATCAGAAATCACAGAATGAACCATTGCATACGTATGTGATTTTTACTCACATCCTCGTCGGCTATCCCTCATCAAACCCTGGAATGGCCAGCGGTTCTCGACATAGTTCATCATGGGGAAGTTGCCTTCATCGTCATGGAGCAATGGTCCTCCCAGCTGATCGCAGACACCGGCCCATGCTGCCTCGGATCGTTCCTCGGTGCCATCCGCCAGTGTATTGAGGTGGAATTTATTCATCCCAGACAATCATATGCTTCGTGCTGACTACGCCACAAATGTGCATCCCTCAGCACGCAGCATTCATGCACAGCCATCGCATTGCACACTTGGATATCTCCCTTCGCAATCTATTGACGGACTACCGAGGTCACTATGCCTATATCGATTTCGAGTTGAGCCACAAGTTCGAGGAACCGGCTCCGAGGGTTTATGCCAATGGTCGTCGACTGGGAACTGAAGTCCCGCCCGAGTGCAACGGTCCCGTTTCTTACGATCCTTTCAAGGCGAGCTTCGACTTTCGTCATCCCGAGATTTTACTTACCGAGATACAGGTTGACGTTTTTGCCTTGGGGGTGCTGATATTGCGTGCATGCAAAGTGCGTCCATTCCCCTTCAAACTTTCACAATCAGACATGAGCTGAAAGGCCTTGTAGATGACGGGTCACTTTGCCCCGGAACTGCTTGAAATCGTTCGGCCTATGACAAGGGATGATCCAGAGCAGCGCCCTCCTCTGATGAGCGTTTTACGTGGGTACGAAGACATGGTAAGGAGAATACCGGTCGACAGACTGGGTTACTGCCACGACACGCGTTGAGTACTATACCTGTATAACCGTTGTCAAATGTATCATAAAATAGAACTCTAACACTTACACTACAATACAATAATCCATGCCCTGCTCCTGCCTGCTTCTAATCCCCAGTGTCCGCTGCCTGCGCTTCCAATTTCTGCCGCTTTCTCTGCAGATAACGTTCACGAGCAGATTGGACGTCGTCTTCGTTGTTCCTCTTTGTAACCACTCGTTGAATAGCGTCATGTTCGGCCTGTTCCTTCTCCCGCGCCATTCGCACCCTCTCCGCATCCATTTGTTGCTGTATTTCCCTCTGCCGCCTTTGATTGATTTCGTGCCTGCTTGCAGCGGTCCCAACGGCACGATGTGCTGGCTGACTATCTGAATTCGATGAAGTCGATTTTTCGGCGGTCGATCGCATCAAATTGCGTGTATTCGTGCCAGATAGATTGAGGCCAGCTGAGAGCAGTTCACGCTTGTCCACGATCTGATTGTCATCGTTGAGTTCCACTTCCTTCCCCTCATTTCTCGCGATCCTCGCAAGCTCCAGGTCTGACAGCGGCGTAAAGTCGGGAGGTTTGGTTATTGTTAGGTTCGGAGCCGGACCCTGTGGTCCAATCACTGGCTTTTGCGTTGCAGCAACAGCAGCGTCGTGTACTTGTTCGGAATCCTCTAGGAGCTTTCGATAGAAATGAGCCATGCCCGTGGTTGGGCCGCCCTTCTTCTTCTGTAACTCTGTTGAACAAGTCAATTTAGTTGTCGAGGCGGTAAAAGGGTGGGGCAACCCACCTTCTCTCTCCTTCTCCTCCTCTTCAGCCCTCCGAACCTCCGCCATCTGATCCTTGTAAGCTTGCGTGACGAAAGCCTCCTTGTCAGCAAATTCATCACCCTCTTGCTCCCGCTCGCGCTGCATCATTTTCTCTTCAGCCCGCAGGTGGTCCAGCTTCCGTGTCTGTGCCGAGGCTAGGAGACCTTCAATGTATCTCGGCTGTAATGAGACCATTTAGAATTAAAATAGCGCCCTCACAAGACATGCAACTTACCTTCCTTTCCTTTGCTTCAACCTCCTTCGCCTCTTTCTGACGCTGCTTCGCTTCCTGCATCTTATCCCATACACCATCGTAGTCATAGACAGTCTCGTCCACTTTCATCTCCTTCTCCATGCGCGTCTGCATTGCTTTTGTATTGAGTGCATTTTGAGCGAGGAACTTTTTGTTCGCAGAGACATTGCGGTCTACTGTAGAGGATGTAGGCGCGGCATCTATGGGCTCATCATCGTCTAGAGAGCCAAACGCGACAGGTCTCTTGAGTACCGGTGCCGGTGCTGGGGTCGACTTTGACTTGAGTGAAAGGGAGAAAGGTTTCATGCGTTGAGGCTTGCATGGGGTGGAGGATTACATGATCAAGTCAAGCGCCGGAAATTTGCCTGTAAGCGCCGAGTCACTGCTTCGCTTGCTCGATTACCACCATGTCTGCACTCACTTCGTTCGACAGAAGGCGTGTAAATGGCCCTGAGGAGAGTTTCACTCCAGTTTTTGATCTAGAAGACTCGCCTCTATCGACTAGGCCTGGAAAACGCGTAGGAAGGCAACCAACAGACACTCGGCCAATATGTACGAATGAAAAGTCCAAGTCAATCGCCTAAACTTACTCTCTCACTGCAGTCCTTCAGCCTGGCCTTATTAACCAAGCGAACGGCTCGGCATATATAGAAACTGAACGAACAAAGGTAGCTTGTGCTGTGTCAGTAACTTCATCTTCGTTCAAACTCGCGACTGAAGCGACGCATTTGTTGCCTAGCTATGGTCCTCGGCAGTCAAAGAATACCTCTTACAGTGAGCAAGGCCGACTGAATGTCGAAGTCAAATTCACCCCCTTCTCTTGTACTCGACGAAGAGCACCTATACGGGTGAGTGCTCGGTATCGATTGCCGGTTTTCTTGTCATTCAAACTTATTTTCAGGATGCTGAAGACAGATCCCTCGCCGTCGCGATCCATCAAGCGCTCTTGTCCTCCATTCGATTGGAACTCCTCCCAAAATCGACTATCGATATTTTCCTCATGATCATTGAAGCCGATGGAATCGAAGGATGTGTTGCGTCGGGTGCTATCGCCGCTAGTACCGCTTTGGCGGTGGCAGGTATTGAAATGCTGGGGCTCGTAACTTCATGCACGGCGGTGAGGATTTATTTTACTTGACTCTCCGCTAAATTGTTTATCCTTCGTCCTCAAAGTGCATTATGGGAGACGAGATTTGGCTGGATCCGACGGAAGAGGAAGCTCGAACATCCAATGGTACACTGGTCCTTTCTTGTATGCCAGCATTAGGCACTGTCACTAGCGTCTGGCAAAATGGCAAAATAGGAACCTCGCAAGCAATAACAGTGAGTTTCATTCGCTGTTCATCTGGCCTATCTTGTTCTGAATCTCCCAAGTGCATGGAAGCATGTGAGGAACGTTGTACCGAGATACATTCCGTCGTCGCCCAAGCGCTGCTCGAACATGCCAATAATAATGATAATACTACAAATTTATCTTGAATCCATATTTTCATGCACCTTGAGCTTGGTTGTCGTCTTACTTCGAGATATTTTGAGCATGCGGAATGCAGACGCATGAATGAAGTAACAATTCAATTCCATTTCTTTACATACGCACCCACATCTTCGCGCGTCAACCACGACGGCGTCCATAAAAGTTCATGCCATCCTCATATGTCTCCGTCAGATCACCTTTAAACGATGGCTTCAGCTCTCCTAGAATGGCTTCACGACTATCACAAGATTCTGACGACTCTTTACGGGCTTTGGAGGTTTCAGAGGGTGTACCTCTGGCAGAACCGTCACGTCACAACCGGTGCGTTTCTCTGCTCTTCAAAGAACTCTCTTGTTGCGTCTCATCTGCTCTTTCGTGTAGAAACCGGTCGTATTCAGTGACAGGCTTTGACTTTCAGCACGACTTACTGCCTTTGACCAGTAGCTTGGCGGATAACGATGACATAGTGCAAGGGGGACATGTTGTATCGGAAAAAAACATAGGGATCTGGAACGGTACCGTGATGGATTATCTCATTGACTAGAATCCTTCTGAGTGCAGTACCTTCCCAGGAATCGCGTTAATTGTAGGACTACAGGTGCGTGCTCGAGCAAATTCTATCCCATATAGTCCCAACTCACTACCGTTTTCAATTCCTCCACCAGATCGGTTCTGGTATCTTGTGAATCAACTTCTTTACCTACGCGCCTCCCATATCTCGACTCACCCAACCTCAGCTCTTCACCAGGCATTGTAGTCTCGAACACGAAGAGCATCGGAGCTAGTTTGAGTGTTTGGCTGGCCTCTGGATTGTTAGCCTGGACCGGCGCCAGCAGTTTCGCCGAACTAGGGTCTGCAATACCTCAAAACGGCGGAGCGCAAGCCTATCTCTCCTATGCGTACGGGCCTCTGGTCTCGTACCTCTTCTCATGGACAGCAATAATAGCCCTCAAACCGGGTCAGCACTCTCCTTTACGTTGAACTGCGAGGTTACTGACCTGTTCGGTTCATCGTAGGCGGAAACGCGGTCGTCAGCCTCATATTTGCAGAATACATGAACCGAATATTCTGGCACAGCGGTCAAATAGACGCATCCCCTGATGATATTCCACAGTGGGCCATCAAACTCACGGCCGTGTTCGCGGTACTTTTGGTTACTTTGGCTTGCGTGTGGACGACCAAGCTGGGGCCTCGTGTCGCCGTTGTTTTCACCTCGGTCAAAGTGGCTGCTTTGGTACGTGAACCTCCCCCTATCTCATCAGCCAATCTAAATTGGTGAGCTACTGCTTCTAGGTAGCCGTCACGATCCTGGGAATCATTCAGCTAGCCCGCGGAAAAGCAACAGAGTCACTCCGTCAGCCGTGGTTCGAGGGTTCGAGTAAAAGTCCATCCGCGTACTCTTTGGCACTCTATTCAGGCCTTTGGGCATTTGATGGGTGGGATCAGGCCAACTATGTCGGTGGCGAGATCAAAAACGCTGAGAAGAATATACCCCGCGCGATTCATTCAAGCATGGCTGTCGTTACCGTTGGTACAGTTCAATTAAAAGTCGCGAAATATACGGAAGGCTGACATGATGATGGACCCGGTTTGAACAGCTGCTGTTTTTGCTTGCTAACATCTCGTACTTCGTGGTGTTGGACAAGGTGGGTTTCCGATGTGCTGTCGGATCCTTATCCCCGCATTGACGCTAAACTTAGGCCTTGGTTGGTTTGAGCAACACAGTCGCGATGGATTTCGGGCGCGCATTGTTCGGGCCTATTGGTGGCAATATCTTTGCGTTTATGGTAGCGTTTTCATGTTTCGGGGCGCTGAACGGTTCGTAGCCACAAAAGGTTGAAATCAGTGTTCATCATGCTCAGCTCAGTCCCAAATAGGTTCTTTTTTCACTTCGTCCCGTCTGGTCTATGCGGCAGGGCGCGAGCGATATCTCCCGCAGCTGTTCGGTCGGCTTCACAAAACCCGAAAAACGCCTGTCAATGCGACCTTGCTCCAAACCGGAATAACAACGACTTTCATACTTATCGGAGGAGGATTTCGCTCGCTGATCAATTTCTCGGTCGTTGCGTCCTGGGCGTTCTATTTCCTCACGGTAAGCCAATTCCCTTGTTCCGATCCACGGCCATTGGCAGTACTGAGAGTCTCAGGTTTTGGGCTTGGTTATCTTACGTGTGAAAGAGCCTCTTCTGGAAAGGTGTGTTTCCCAAGCTATACGTTGGTGTTTTCAAGTTTCAACTTACATCGCCAAGGCCTTACAAGACTTGGATAATCACTCCGTTGACGTTTTGCGGGGTGCGTAAACAAGTACTCTCAAAAGCTCCGTCTTGGTGTTGACACGACCTGTAGGTCGCACTGTTCCTTCTTTTTATGCCCATTATTGCAGCACCTCTGGAAGCGATCGCTGTTTTAGGTGGAGCCCACATCCTCAATGAACTCCGGCGTGTATTGACAGATTTCCAGGATTCGTTTTGGCCGGAGTCCCGGTTTACTACCTTACCCGACGCGACGCGAACGAAGCGCCTCGGATAATTAGTGAGTGTCTTCCCGATCGGATTAGGGACTCTTTTTCTGACACTTCTCCTTAGCGTGGCTTAAGTCCGGCTCCTCAAAGCTTCGTGGCAGACCATCCGTTGGGGATGGCTGGGAAGCCGTTGCAACCGAGGGCGATGAGATGGAAATGACTGAGGGACGACATTCTTCGCATAGATGACACTGACAGGCATTTGTATTATACCCACCAATGATTGTTGCCTCAATTGACCTGTGTAGGGATCATTTGGGGAAAGTAACCGACGTTTCATAGACGTTTACCCACCGGGCAACCATTACCTGAAGGGGGATTCCAGATGATTAGATGACGCGATCGATGCGGCTGATAAAGCAGATAAATAAGGCGTACAAGTAATCGTGTAACAACATCCTGTGCCTCTAACTTATACTTCGACCTCCGACCTCCTTCAACACTGTTGAGTCGGATCCCTATCATCTCATAGACCTCACTGACCAACGTTTGACACAGATATCGCTGCTATGGTGGGCAGACCCTCTTCCCGAGTCTCGAATACTCATCTAGAACGAACGAATCACAGGCTGATCAGCACACTTACGAGTTTGACGTGAAGGTGGGGAACGAGAGCACCTCGAGACCAGTCGTCAGCCGTCTCACAGAAGTGTTTTAGATGACCTGCACTGGATGCTCTGGAGCTGTTGAACGGGTTCTGACACGAGCGAAAGCCGATGGTGCGTCTGCACGGACCAACCTGCTACTAAATATAAATGCTTATCGTATGGCGCTCGCAGGTGTATCTGATTTCACCGTGAATCTCGACGAGCAGAGAGTCACTGTCAAGGGTGTCATGCCATACGATGAAGTTCTGGCAAGGATTAAGAAGACAGGAAAGGAGGTGAGCTTGGCCGATACCAGTGCAGTACTCCTGACTAACTGGACATTGCAGGTGCGATCTGGCAAGACCTTGGAATAGGAGATCGTTACATGAACAAAGGACGTATACGTCGTATTAGGCTGAACTGTAATCTTTGTCGTACTCTATCTATTGGGATTTTTTGAGGGATGATTCATGAGCTTGTGAGATGAGTTAGGAGCGAACCTCGGCCAGGCGCAGCGGTGGTATCCAGGGTCCTGGGGACAGCGAGCATGACGTGAGAATTTACTGCCGCTTTTGCGAGAAAGGGACCGTTGGCGGCCTCATTTCTCGGCACTAGAATAATGCGAGTAAATATAATTTGGTATCGGCTTGCCCACGTCGAAGCGATGCACTTTCATTCTTATTCCTCTTGAAGTTTCCACCTCTGACTCTCGGCCCAATTTCTGTTCCACCTGTCCATTCCTTCACTCGCCCCTGGTGCCATGTCCACCACTTCTACAGCCATCACCGCGAACCCGACAGTCCCTAACTACCCTGACGATCTCCAATGGGTTACTGCATATCTCGTTGCCCATATGATGAGCGAAAATTCTCGACGCTATGTGTACGCTCTGTGGTTCTCAATAGCGTCGGTATTCGTCGTCTACATGGCTTTGCATTGGACCGGCTCCAGAGGAGGAGCTTTCGGATGTCATTGGCGGAAATGGGCTATCCGTAGGCGGACATGGCGCTTTACCAGGTCTTCATTCATTCGATGGCCCTCAAATGGGCAATTACTATGCCTGGCAGCATTACCCATAACAACAATCCTTCTGTCCTTTGCAGGTCCGGACTACATCTCTCCCAAAGTGAACGTTTTCGACATTACACCCCAAGAGATTTCAGCTCGGGCATACGACACTACCCCCTTCCTACAATTCCAACCCCAGTATCAGATTCGCAAAGCATGGTGGACTGCGGGTGGAAGGACTGGCCTCATTGCTTTTGGCCTCATGCCTCTGGTAGTCCTTTTTGCTCTCAAAGCCCCACCCTTCGCCGTGCTCGCACTTCCCATGACCAACCTGCATTTCGACAAGTTATCTTGGCTACACCGGTGGTCGGCACGACTCCTGTGGTTCATCACTCTTTTCCACGTCGTTCTTTGGAGTGTTCAGTTATCTATTGATCACCGAAACGGTCGGCCAGGTATTACTTACGCCTGGGACTACGAGAAATTCTTGTTCGGCTGGACCGTAAGTCTTCTTACACAGTCTTACCCTCCCGCGATATTAAACGGTAAACGGCATACAGGCATTCGGCTCCATGACTTTCCTTGTGTTCTCCTCGTCGCGATTCCTGCGAAACAGTCACTACGAAACTTTCTACTACCTCCACATAACCCTAATTCCCCTGACAATCGTCTTCTCGGCCCTTCACCATCCCCGTGTAGCTCATTGGTGTTGGACTGCACTCGGGATCTGGGTGGGTGAGCGCGCCTGGCGGGCAACGTGGTGGCTTCAGATGAACGGCTTCTTCGGGAAAGAAAAGTCAGCCCCTGTCGTTATGCCGCCTACCCCAATCCCAACCACGCCTGCTGTGCTTGATGCCGGCAAACCTGGCAACTATCCACCTCAATCCCCGTACATTGATTCCCAGTTTTACACCCTTTCTGATGGTAATCTGTTGGGCCCGGCCACAGCTCTCGCCTACACCCCTCCGGCTGGGTATGCACACGCGGAACTTCTTTCTGGTGCGACCGTTCGTTTGACCTACATAAGCCCCGGATTCTTGTCGTGGTCACCCGGCCAGCACTTTCTCATTAACATTCCCTCCGTGTCGAGATTTCTCACCCACCCATTCACAAGCGGTGAGTTGTGTACCTTTTTCTACTATTTTGGGCTGTGAAACTAATGCTACCTGTTCGCAGCGTCGATTTGTGATCATCAAGCCGCACCGTCCGGACGCGCCATCGTCTTTCTTGTCCGTTGTAAGAATGGCTGGACGAGGGATCTATGGGATCACGTCGTCAAGTTACAGAATCGCGGAGAGAACCATGTGCCGGGAGAGAAGCTTCCAAATGGTACTGTAATGCCTCAGCGGGGGGTACTTCTCAAGATGTTTGTAGAAGGCCCGTTTGGAAGTTCTTCTGGTGCAAGATGGGGCAACTATTCCACAGTCGTGATCTTTGCGGCGGGCTCCGGAGTCAGTTTTGCCCTGTCAATTCTACAGTTTGTCACTCTGTGTCTTGCGGGCAGGGACGGACGTAACCTTGGAGGTCACGCAGGGAGCTGGGGTAGTAAAGGGTACAAGACACAGCGGGTTCGCTTCATTTGGTTGATAAAGGAATATGGTGAGGCTCAAACTTACTCGTCCTCTGCGTCAAAGCTCATCTTCGTCAAGCTCACATACAGTGGTGTGCATCAATCCTACGAAGATGCATGACTATGATACCCTCCCCTAGTTTGGAGATCGAAGTCTTTGTCACCAATTCCAAGCCTGAAATAGCAAGAATGTCCAGGATTCACAGGATGTCCGCCGTAAATCCTCAGTCCATTGAGGCATTGGCAGCAGCGGGAGGAATCGATGAGGATGAAGATGACGACGTCGATCTCAGTTATTACACCGAGAAAACTGGCGACGAAGGACTCGGTGCTATGTCGATCGAAGACTACCTACGCGATCTCACGGAATGGGACAATGAACGTGACGACACACTCGCAGGAGAGAGCCGTTTCAGTACCATGATCAGGAAGGAGGGTAACATGCTCCGTCGCATATCCAGGGCTCCTGCTTCGGCGAACCAAAGACAAGTGTCGTTCCTGGTCTCGGACCCAACATGGACGCCATTCGGCCCGCAAGGCTCCCCTCTGAAACACACTTCTTTCTTATCTGCCGACCCTACTTCAATCGCACCTCCCGGTCGACCGTCATACAACAGACAAACCCTCGCTTCTGTGAATGAGTCGACTGTTTCCGTCTCTTCACCACTCAAATCAGGCTTCAATCCTTCTGAACTGGACCCACCGCACCGCCCTTCCTTAGACTCTTTTAGACGTGATTCGTCCGAGCTGGAATCACCCAACATCCCGGAAGAGGCTCCCCCGCGTCCGTCATGGGATTCTTCATGGCAGTCACAGCCAAGGAAACCTGCACCACCCTCCGGTTTATCCAACGAACCTCCCGCTCGCTCTTCCTGGGATAATACCTGGCAGCACCTATGGAAACCACCGGGGTCTTCTGCCTTGTCAAAGAACGCGACTGGAAGCCCTCTTAAACGCGAGCGGTCTACCGAGAACCTCGTGAGGAGCCAACCGGTCGAAGAAGAACCCAGCGCGGACGGGCATAGGCGTTCTATTGACTCAGACGAGAGCGATTTGGGCCGCCCCGTCTCGCTTTACTCCCTTTCCGACCCTGTTCCACGACCCCTCTCTCCACGATTATCCCGGCCAGTCTCCCCTCCGCCTTCGGCAGACCCGAACACCCCATCGTCAAGTATGCCGATGATGCAGAATCATTCTCATGCCCAGTTGCCACCTCAACTCTCCAGTCTTCAAATTCCAACACAGAATGAGAAACACGTGGCTTTTCTCTCCCCCACCATGACCCCCCGGGAAGGTGGCGCACCCAAGCTGACTATCGACGAACTAGAGATGCGGGACATCTCTATGGTGTCGATGAATGCCCGACCTGGCAAGCCCTCTATTCAACGCCTGCTTCACGAGGAAGTAGAGAATGCCAAGGGTTCTGTCGTTGTAGCCTGTAAGTTCTTGCTCTGTTCTCCTCTCTCGATGATTGTCTGTAGCTGATTATCATCTTCAGGTTGTGGCCCGGCATCGTTCAACGCCATGGTGAGGAAAGCTGTTGCGACAGAGATCAATCCTAAGAAGGCTAAGGAAGGCAAAGGGTACATCGAGCTGGTTTCGGAGGACTTTGAGTTTTGAGAGGACCATCTCAAGTCATTTTACGTTGCTGTCGTTGTTTGTTATCGTACATTAATTGCACTCCATCTGTATCCTCTAGCATCTGCACTTTACTACTTCTAGAGAGCATTCGTCATCTGTTAATACGAGTCGCGTTCGCTGTTGTGATTTGTGAATTAGCTTGGGCCCTCTTGTGCGGCCGGTATTGTCGTATGAACTCACGACTGCTCCTCGCACGAACGTTCACAACAGCATCCCGCTCCGGAGCTTTTCCCTACGATTTCTTCATGTGGGGATTTCAAAAGCTCATCGACGAGCTCGCAGACGACTTCTCGATCGTCCAAACCGACTTTTTATGACCAGCATCATCTTGGCCAATGGCAATCGTCTCGTCGTTCCCTGTTTGACCTTCTGAAACAGAAGACTGCTCTCCAGATGCACGAAGACTAGGTCTGACACCAAGAGTCGCACAAAGTGCCTTGTAACGTGATCGAATTTGCCTGAAAAGCTTTGGTATATCGATTGAGGACTCTCCTTCCACTGTAGATGGATTTACACGTGGAAATTGAGCGATGAGAGAGAGGAGGTGCTTTATGTGGTTGAATACACGACTTCCACCAGCTGACTTTTAGTAAAAAAAAATCGGTATTAGCTAGAACCCCAGTACTCACTCGTCCTCTCTGCCTTGGGCGATGCAGACCGATTTCCAAAAGATAGCAAAGCCCTCATAGAAACCTATTTCTTCCCACATCTCGAATCCTTTCTCCCTTCCTAGCGCTCTTCCCTCGATGAGACCGTGTACTCGACCATGAGCATGGCCGTCCTCATATCCCGAGTCGTAGAACCTAGGAAGAAATTCGATTGAGAAACTGATGTCAGTAATAGCAAGATACAGACGATTGTTCGAGATGCACAAGAGATTCTATGTCAAAGGTGGGACTCGCAGGCATGATCATGAGTGGTCGCTTTCAAAGGGTCCAAGCGCCCACTACTAGTGCACACCGACGATCGCTCGAACAGGCGCCCACCCCATCTTCCTCACGGACGTCCGTCAACATCGCCTACACGCCCTTGCTGGCTGACTAGGACCATCAATGCCTACTTTGTCTAAAGGAAGGGTAGCCGGCCTATCTATCAATACAAGCTTTCACTCTGGGGAAAAGTCTCATAAAGACCCTTCACCATCTCCCAACCTCTCATTACCCAACGATATCCCCTCCTTCCTTGTTTCTGGATCTCCTACAAGCCCTGAAAAACCTCCCGTATCTCCGCTTTCCAAAGCATTCAAAGGAGGCTCTCAGAAAGAGGGAGGCAGGAAGAATGAGACACGAAAGTTGCTTGGACATGTGCTCGGCCAGTTGAGCCAGCGCAAAATGCCGCCAACCGTTTACGATACGTTTGGAGTGTACGGAGACAGGACAGACGACAAAAGCCCGGGAATAGTTGAGTCTGTGAAGGATGCTGTGAAAGGTGGAGGGGGAAACCACAAATCCACCGAGAGCTTGGGAATACACAACTTTGTGGTGGACGAGGATGATGAACCAGGCGTGTTCTCTACTGACGAGACTTTTGAGCTCATGGTCCAGCTCAGAGATGTGTTGATGATATTTCTCAAACAAGGATGGACGGTCTTCGACGACAGGTACGTGCTCACGCACTCCCTGGCTCGACGTTTCGGCTCATAGTTTGCAATATGTGCAGCTTGGACGAGGGTGCCTCCCGTTCCAACAAATCTTCATCGCCGTTCCGTCGATCTATTGGAAACCTCCAACCAGGAAATCGTCGCTCAAGATCACCTTCCCCTGGGTTTGGGAAACGAAACAAGATCGGAGGTCTTCTACCGCAGTGCATATCTATCTTATCTTCTGTCGTGTTGGAAGATTGTCGATACAAGGTCGCGTCTCCCAGGCCTTCACGACCTCCGAATGCTCTTCAGTCATTGACACTAGAAGTCTCCCAATTTCTTCTCCATACCCATCGACATAGCCCGAAGATTGTATCTGAAATTGCCTTTGCCCTCATCCCTGCTTTCTCCACCTTTCCCTATGAATACTGTGGTCGCCTCCTGGCATTCTTTGAGGAATGTGTGGTCAGAAGTGTGTTGGGAGAACTCAGATCAGTTCAAGGCCTAAGTAACAATTCGTCAGACGTGGAACCTTCGGGTAGGTTTGATTTCGCGTGGACACCCTTGCCATTCGTACTGACTAAAGAGCATAGCCAGAGCGGAAGGCTTAGCGCCTGGGGTCATATCTATTCAAGTCGACGCAGCACCAGACGAAGGATCTAATATAAACTCGGATTGGGCATGGTCCACTGCATCCTCAAAGTTGTTGGCATTGAAGTCGACAAACGCACCGATGCAACAGGCTGCGTTGTACAACCTCTCCTCTATAATCGGGCCTCTTCTATCAGCTATATTGGAGCGCTTTGACTTTGATGCAGAATCGAATTCTCGAGCTGATGTTACCTACCGCCTTCATCGACTAGTCACAGTCATCGCTGACTTGAAATTTGATGCATATCTGGACCTTCTAGCAGTCTTGGCATACCATACATCGAGAGCGAAACGACTCGCTGCACATCTTCTTGCAACGTTCTGGCCTAGAGCAGTCGGACATGCTGCTATCAGTAGGGCACCAATGCTGGGTGATTTGAATGTCACCGCCAGTCACTTATCCCCGATTCCCTCCCAATCACACCAATTCGTTCCATGGCGATTCGGAAGCACTGTTTCTTCGACGCCTAGGCCCTCCCAGCATCAGACGTGTAACGTTTGTAGCAACAATATTGAAGGATTTGGGCTGTTTTGCTCTCTCTGCGTTTGCTCAGTGCACCTACACTGCTACAACGTCACTGAGGGAACCATGGTCCTTTCTCATCAAGCGAACACCGAAGGTCAGGCAAAGCAAGTCGCTATACTCCGTTTCTCGCCGATCCCAGGCCGAGTATCCCCCGGTGCTCGCAGAAATAGACATCGGTTGCAACCCGTAAATCTCTTCACACTTAGCATTTGCTCCGTGTGTCGAGAGCCGTTGTGGGGGTGCTATGCGCAGGCGCTTCACTGTAGCATCTGCCAGCAACTCGCTCATTCTTCCTGCACCACGAACCCCGCTTTCGCCACCTGTGTGGCACCATCAGGCTCTGTAACGTCGGAACCCCCTAACTGCTCATCCACCAACCTACGACAGACATGTATGAGATTTTATGGCAGCTTGCTCTCTCTCGATCAGGATGCGCTTCGACTCAAGACTTATGAGGATATCTCGACTATATATGGCACGTTATGGACCCAAGTACAATTGCTGGAAAATGGGGTTGCCTACGGAACATTGCTGATAGATGGTCGTACATCGTCACAGTCAAACGGTCGTCGTATCAGGGAATTCGAGATACATCGCGTTCTGTCATGGTGCACAGAAATTCTGTCAACTGGCGCCCAAGCTCCTTCCCCAGGAACAATGGATTTCTTCCAATATAACTCTCCCCAACACAAGGATTACTCCGTCGTGTTCGATTGGTCCTATCTCGTATTTGTATCCGCCGCTATCAAAATGCCACTTGAACCTCCTCCCAATGGATCCGGACTTTTGACCATTTCAACCTCGTTCGTAGATCCTGGTGGCGCGGAAAATCGAGAGGACGATGCCTCACATCCTTTCGAGATAGTACCGCTGTCGCATCTGAGAGATGGCCTCGGTTACGAGTTTCACTTCCGGTGCGACTCCGCCGCCAAGTTCATGCTTTCGCACCTACATCACATGGGCTTCATTGAAAGGCTTGATTCTGAGGCGACGTTATTCGATTCCGACGACAAACATGTCCATTGCACTTTCCCATTGCCTCTTGGTCTGGACGTCTCTTCGGATGTCGAAACCCTTTTCGCGGCTGTCGAGGCCTGTCTTTCGGACTTGGACTTGTTCGTCAATGAAATTGGGTGGCTTTTGCTGAGCAGGAGGCTCTGGCCTTCTGGGTCCGCTTCCCAGTACGCCTTGGGAAGGCTCACAAGGAGCATTCTCTTGTGGATCCTTGCCGAAGTAAGTTCCAGGTCTCTCAGGAACACTTTACATACTAATATGACGCAGGAAGAAGACCTCGCTACCATTCTTCGGGACTACCTTGCAAAACAACGCGCCCTTCCCGGAGTACGGTCTGCCACGGATCCTCCCCCGTGGCCCCCTATCCAGAGTTCTAGGCAGGCACCTTCGAGCTCGATCAACAATGGTGGTGGTTACGTTGCCTCAAGAGGGGCCCTCGTAAACAGATATGCGATTCCGTGGCTTGCAGCCTTGCACGACCAAAGTTCGGAAAACTACGCGATGATACTATATGATATATGCAACGAGGTGGTCGAGAACACCTCGGTCTCCGAAACCACCTGGGATGTTCTCCATGATGCTGAAGAAGTGTGTGCGAAACTCATTACCTGCGTGAAAGGAGACTGACGCGTAAACAGATCCCCAATCCTGAAAAGCATGAAAAAATACTCCGTCTCATGTTACGATTGTCCCAGAAATCGATAATGTTCACAGCTTCCGAGGCTATATTTGTGCGGTGGTTGTCCATCGTTACTTCCTACGACCTACTACTAGTGAGTTTGAAATTCCCACGTTCTTTTCGGCGTCTAATTTCCCGATAGTCCTCGTCATCATTGACTCGTGTGTTCCAAGGCGAAGCCGACGCCTCACAACGATATAGCGTCTTAGATCATGCAACTGGGATACCAGATGTACTCAGCTTTAATCCCTGGGATCTAGTGACGTCGACAGCCAGTGGATCGGGTGAGGGCTTACGAACGGCCTTGCGGTGGCTGCGAATATTCGCGCTCTCCGGAGTTACTGTTCCGTTTGCCACCCTCGATTTCATATCGAGCTTATTGAAGAACTCCAGTGAAGCGGCTTCACATTTCACTCATGTACTTCTACTGGCAACTTGGCAGAGACCCACCAACCGAGAGCAAACGCAGAAATTGGTCGCCAAGCTACACTCGGATATACAACATCTATTGATCGAGAATTTGCACGTAGATAAACAGGATGCGCAGAGGTATCGCCTTCCAGATTTTTGATTTCATTCAACTCATATATTTCCAGTCTTACGGTTCTAAGGCAGTCCTTGGCCGTATGTCTTTTGGCCTATGGCTGCGATCGTCAAAGAATCCTGGGCGATAATCTCGTTCTTGAGGACGAGATCAAAGGTTTAACTTCCAGGTACTGATTTCAACCCGTACTCTCTTCTGCGTGTTTGACCCTGGGACTAGGAGAGCAGTCGCTCATCGCGCCTCCACGATAGTGGATCCTATTGTGGTGGATCATTCTTTGATGGGTGTTCTTAAAACCTATCTATCGGTCAACAACGACAATATCACCTGCATCATCGCAAAGTTCCTGAATTGTTTCTTGATGAGTACGCCATATCTGGAAACTCACGAGGTGGACAATTTCATTCTACGCAACGGACAAATGCTATGCAATAGGTCTGCGGACGCTCGTGCATGTTTCTTGTATCAACATGCTCATTACAGTTGTAGCGCTCTCCAGTTCTATGGCGTTCAGCGTCAAGAGCTCCTCGGCTTGAGATTCGGATTCCTTTTGCGGGTCGTCATCGTCGACACCCAGCCCTTCAAGGAAATACTGGAAGAATCCTTCGGGCAGAATGTGGAATGGGAACTACGGTAAGTAACACTCACTACCCCGTCTCGCCTCACTCTCAATTTATACTTGCCATCAGTCTCTCCGCTGTCACCAAGGTGTTCCGTCTTATTTTAGACATTACTGGCCCGGCACAGACTGTCGAGGGACGTCAATGGCGGTCGAGTATAACTGACGCCTTTCACTACTTCTTTGTCTCTCTTTGGGCCGATGAAAAGGTATTGTCAATTATAGTCCTACTCTCCAGTATGTGCCTCCTCACTCCGATGACAATTTTTAAGCAAGAAATTCGCGTAGCCGTCGAGACACTCTGCTCGACGCTCCTCCCGAGTCATTTCGACGAGATTTCTCTATGTTGGACCGAGCTTCTAGCGACTTCACCCATCGCAGAGCGAGTGAGGCTAACCACCTTTCTCATACAGCTACGTCACCATTTCCCATCCTGGGCCGGTAAGCTCTACCAAGCTAATGCCTTTCACTGCTCATTCTTGTGCCTCTTAGTTGTTTCCTGGCACGCCATGCTTGAAATTCTTGCGGAGGATCAATACCAACAAGAAGGTGGAAACAGGAGGGACGGGGCCCTGACCTCTCACTTGGTAAGCATGATCTTGAGCATTGTTTGCAAGCCGCGTTAACCCTGCTCAGTCTATGTACGGTTTAGCGAGTGTTGAAGATGATGATAGCTCTGTGAACTCTGCGGCAGATATGGAAAATGACATGACGAACCTTCGAGTAAGAGCATTCACAATTGCTTCGCAGCTTTCTCAACGTACTGGTATAGGTGTCCACGCTACTTCTCAGCTTAGATATGGCTGCCAGCGGACTGATCGCCGATTTCAACGAGCTTCTCAAAATGAAAGTTCATGTCGCGCGGATGCTGGGGTTTGCTGACGCCCGCATCGTTCCTACACAAGATGGCCCGACATTCTATGTCCATTTCGCCGACCTCATCGCTGTACCCGGATATGCTTTTCCTTGCATCAATCAACTACTATCACTACTCGATTCGCCCCACCCTGTAGTTCTATCCACACTCGAAGGGCCCGCAAGAGGCGACAGTAGGAATTCTACTCCCCTCCTCATCGGATCCATCTTTATTGACGTTCTACTCGCCCTCTTTACATCTGTGGGCGAGATAATGAGACTCCCCATCTTGACTGTCAAGAGCTTACTGGAGAGTGTTGGCGTAATCATCTACAAGCACGATTTCGAGCACATGTACGTTCGGCCCACACAGTCTGCTCTCAAGAAAGCAATTCCCATGATCATGGACATCATGCTCGAGGACATCAACCTCGAATGCCGCCAACTGGCGCTGTACGTCACACAGGCGTATATTAAGAAGTTTCACGGAACGATGCGCTCCCTGATTCAGTACGTTCTCACAGTGTTCCTAGGGCCAAACGAATCCTGACTTGACATAGCTACTCCATCGAACAAGTGGCGAAGCTGGTAGTTTCTCAAAGCCATGCCACGCAAGACCCTTTTGTTGATCAAGCTAAGTCGTTCCTTGAGTATACTCTGAAAACGTGAGTGGATTCGAAGAATTATCAGTGAGATTGTCCATGAATTTTATCACCGATATCCCCAGATATTCGGCCAACGGCATTTTTGTCGGACTCCTCAGAGTGGGTGTTCATCAACCTTGTTGTTTTTCTCCCCGTTGAAGTTCTGCGTAGAGGAAGCTTGACAGGAGCATCTTCACGGTGCTCAAACAAGTCCTTGACGCCAATGCGAAGGAGAACCGTGGCGCAGAAGGCCTGCGGGAGGCTCTCCTGCGAGACTCTCTTCCGCGGGCTGTCGAAACCGACCAGGATGGTTTTCAGAATGTTCTAAACAATATCCAGACATATGTGGAGGTCGTCCACCATCAAAATTACAGCAAGGAGCTCATGATATGTCAGTGCCATCTGCATGCTTTCCGCCCAGTCCGCTAAAGTTCGGCTGTAGTTGTCGGACATCATTTAACCCTTCTGGCCCGCCGATTTCCTGAGTGGAACACAGACACCGTCGACCCAGCTCCTCTTTTCAACATTGCTTCTGTTTTGATGCAGCACAATAAAGCTCAGTCTCGGGTAGGCTTTGTTCATCCATCCACCTCTTTGTGTAGCTGAAAGCCTCTCCAGGAAATGCTGGTATACACGGAGACGATCCTCAGAGCAACACTTATCAGATTGACCATAGATGTAGCGACAGTCTCGCGACTTGTCCAAGTCACGTCCTCCTTATTTCGAAGGTCTGAACAGGAGGCCACAAATCCCATCATCATGGCGTTGTTCGATATATCGAGTGACCTTCTTCGCAAATTATCGACTCCTTCTGCAACCACGGGGGCTCTCATAGAAACCCTGATGACGACCCAGGTTGTGGGGTTTCCATTGATGACGACTTACCACGGTTTGTTCCAAGGGCTTGCTGGATCTGGTCTTCAGTTCCTTTTCAACTTCCCGTGGACGTGGGGGGATGGACGCTCGAACAAAGATTTTACGGTCTCGCTTACGGTGGCAAAGCTGGTCCTCACAGTAGCTAGTCGCGATCCCGCTGCCATGGTGAGAGTGGGTGAGCAAGGGACTGAGGTAGGTTGAGTCGCATACAAATTGTTTTGAAAGCAACTGACGATGTACGTTTGCAGAAATGCGGGAAGCAAAGTATGGCCATTCGGGGATGGAGTATCCTGGTTCTCGCTGCTCTCATAGAGGATTCGGATGATTGGGCAGACCTAATGCTCTCGCAGTTGGGACCCTTGTCGGTGGCCCATCATGCAGCGCTGCGAAGCTATATTCAACCTACTGGAGCCATAACCGACTCTGCCATTGCAGATATAAACCATGCTTACATCGCGATCAAGATCTGGCTCATACTCGCGCAAAGGAAGTCTGCGAAAGTGGGCGCGGGTAACGACATTGCTTTGAAAGTCTGGGACACTCTTTGGCCGCCGTTTGAAACATTAATTCAGACCTTTGAGACCGAAGTGCAAGCTGGGCTCCCTATGGCAAGTGCACACCCTACAAGACTGTTGGCGCGCTAACGCTATCAATCCAGACGCTGGCTTTACTGACGTGGTCAACGGTTGCGGACCTATTTGTGTTCCTACGAAACCTCAAGAGCCCCGTCGCACTCCACACATCCTCCCAGATTGCAATGCTTGAACGATTAAGATCTCTTGGACGGGGTGACACGCAGATTGGGAAGGTGGGTCTCGATGCCATCGAGTACAAGGGAACACACTAAATAACGCACAACATTAGCTCTCGCGCGCGATAAGAGCGTTGAAAGAACCGCCCTCGTCGCTGACGAGCGAGGGGGTGATCGATCAAGTCGCAAAAGATATAATCGCTACCGAGAAACTTCGGGAATTGGACCTCTTGGGAAGCAGAGAAGTTGCGAAGGGAGGTGCTGAGCGTCGCGGAGTGAAACAGGAACACTATTTCCAAGGGACTTAGAAATGATCCAGGAGCCAGATTAATCTTCAGTTTGTACGCGTAATTACAGGGTATCGTGAGAGTAGGGTCTATGCAGTTCTTAGCCTGACTTTTTGTGCTTGTTTTCGTTTCTCTTTCATGATGGTCGACCCTACGAAAAATCCGATTCCCGACATGCCCAAGACGAGTATGAAGGCAGGTAGTCGTACAGCCCACTCCCGAGGTGGAAACAGATCGTGAATTTGGTTCGACGAGTCGAAGAAAGGCTGATATACTGTCAGCATTGCGCATCTACTTGGATGCTGTATGACGCACCAAAAGGATAGCCCAAGTCGTATAGTACACAAAAACCACCGCTGCTGCGAGCAGCATTGCACCGCCAGTAATTTTATCGCTGGTACCCTAAGAAGGGTGAGATCAAAGATGGAAGGCAAATGGCTGGACATACCATAATGTTTGACGTGGAAGTTGAGGTGGAAGTTGCAGGTGCCAGCAACGGAAAGTGTTTCGGCGCTTCTTTGGGCGCTTAGACGCCCATCATAGTACCCCTCGACCAGGGCAACGTACGGGCGTTCGATGGACACTCATGTATTTGCTTCTCTAGCTCAAGTTCGAATATTACTGGTTCCAGTGGGACCTATTTCTCCTGATTTATTCGAGAAATATGCGTCCGAAATACGAAGCTTCGACTCGATCCGACTAGGAGATATCCCAGAGGCTACTAGCGACGAACGAGGTCGGTTTTGTCAAACATCTAGTTCTACTCACTCACAAAATGAACTATAGCCCGATTCACCTCGAATCCTCTCTCGACTGGCCATTTACATCTGAGCTATCCTTCACATCCGCCGCCAGTTTCGCATTACCCATTGTCTCTCATCCGACCATCACACTTTCCTTTGGCTGTCGTTGGAATCGCAACGTGCTCTCATGCGGACAGTCTCTCCTCTGTGTCATCTCAATTCAACTCCATCTTACTCGATATGCTCCCCGCCGACGCGCTCTATCCGCTGGCGAAGAACTGTTTCGTGTTTGAGGAAGGTGATGGATCATCCAACATCTCGACGAGCGAGAGCATCGCGGGGTTGGTCGTATTTCCGAGCATGATGGGCAATCGCAAACTTTATATCGGGACCCTCCTTGCAGATCTGTGCTCGACCATACTGGGCGAATTTAGTGTCCTGGTGCGTGTATCCTTGTCTTGCTACTTGTCCGAAACTTATACTGTCCCCAAGTTCCAACGACTTGAGAACCCACTGGGGAATGAGTACCTCAATGCATCAACACTCCCTACACTCCCTCCATTATCGGAAATGCCTCCCTCTCTGGATGGCGCCGGAGATCGCCTTCCCCCAATTCCTGCACACAACAGTCATCCAGAAATCTCAAAAGTGGCTTCCTTATCCACCCCTCAGATGAAGCGCAATTCCTCTCTCGGAGTTGCGCCTACAAAGAAACGATTGAGTGTGATCGGAGCGGCCTCTTCTGATGCGCGACTTTACAAAGTCATGGCGGACTTGTTCTTGTTGGCTGGCAGAACACAAGATGCCAATATGTGGTATGTATGTCACTTGACTGCCGTCGACTCACTATTAAGCTCCGTGGTCATAGGTACACCGAAGCCTTGCAATTATTCAAGCCCTCTATCGATCCAATATGGCAAGCGTCCGCTCTCGAAGGGTTAGCAACTATATTCGTTCTCGATGCATGGGCCGCCGGACAAGGGCTCGTGAGTTTGGTAACTTTTGAACCTCTAAAGTGGCTAATAGGTCTTTAGCAAACCTCAACCAGCACAACTACGCGAGAACCATGGAACGAATGTGCTGAAAAGTTGCTCCAAGCCGCTGCGTTGTACTACAAACCGTCACCCGTGGAAAGCGAGCAGACTATGTCATTGTTGTCATACATATACTGCTCTTGCGTTCTTCGGCACTCGAACCTTCTTTTCGCGATCTGGTCTGCCAAAGGATGGGGGCCAATGGCCTTTATGACGATGCTGCAGTCTGGACCTACACCTTATCTACCTCCGACTGTCACACAAGAAACGCGCAACTCTTGGTCCAAATTGGAGCGTCTGAGCATCATCTCAGGGGTGTCAAGGAACTCGATATGCAATGCCCTCTCGGCTGCACACGGGCCTTGGATGCTTCACCTTGGTGCGAGGGAACGAATATCGATACTAGAGGTCATGGCCAGCATATATTCTTGCATCGGTTACAAGAGGAAAGAAGGATACATATTGCGAGAAGTACTCGGCTGTGTGCTTGATCTTATTGTTTGTGGGCGAGAAGATGGAAGTCACCCCCCTATGAGCGATGGAATGGGCTTGGGTATACAAGGCATAGCGCCCGCGTTACAAGTTCCGAATGCCGTTGGTGTACGCTTGAGCGAGCGCTCTGACGGGAACCAAAGCATTCTGGAACTCTTGAAGAGGGTTTGCCGGGTGCTTGGTGTAAACTTAGACGCCGTGAAGGTTGCTGATCCGCAGGATCCGATGGTCACTTCGTCAATGGACGATCCCTCAGATGACCAGGAGGCATTCGGATGGCCAGAACTTCAGGTGGGGGTGATTAGAGAGTCCATAGCGGTGGCGGAGGCTTTACCAGGTGAGCACCAGCGCTGATTCCTCTGAGGCTCGACTCAACATCTATGCTAGATTTTCTTGCTGTTGCCCAATACGCCCTCTCATCGTTGACGGGGCTCAAAATCCTCACTCCTGGGGATCAACACCACTTGTATGTGACCGCTGCCCGTGCGCTATTGACGGCCAAGCGTAGAGGTTCCAGCAAAATGATCGAATTCTGGCCGAGCAGACCCATAATTAGCATCACGCTTGCACCGTATGTGATATCGTCGTCAATGGGTCTGTCGACTCATGAACCAGCAGGCTCCCTTTGATACGACTACCTATCGAGAAACCGATGACTGCATTACAGCCACGGCCGTCCGACCCCAATACCCTTCTATCTGCAAATACTGATCCGTTCCTCTATAATCCAAGGCGCGTGAATGCTACTCAGGTGCGTATCTTGGATGACATAGACCCCGGGCGTTGCTCACATCTTTGCAGGGCAACCAACTGGTAATCAAGGACGAAAATCTCGAGTTCGTTGTGATCCTTCACAACTCATACGCATTTGATCTTGAGCTGCAAAGGGTTTCACTCAGGTGAGTAATGAATCGTCTGCATAGTCACACTCAAATGACCAAACTTGCAGTACCTCGGGAGTACCGTTTTTGTCAGAACCGGTCAGCGTCATAATACCTGCCTTGACCAACCACCCCATCATACTTCAAGGAAAGCCGCAACGAACGGGGAATTTGGTCATTCGAGGCTGCATAGTACAGACGCCTGGCGGCGCCTTGAAGGAGATTATTCTACCGTTGGCGACCGCTGATGAGGAGGAGCGGTCTTCCCGAGCTAGAAGCTCGCTACAGGCTGAGATTGGCCGAACCAAATACTTTGGGCTTGAAGCTCTTCCCTGGGAGAAGGCTAACAAACGAGAAAGTCAACAGCTTGCTAAGCGAGCCTCTGACAAGCCAAAGCCGATGCGATTTCTAGAGTGTAAAGTTGTTCCTGAGCAGCCGCTGTTACGGATACGTCGGACGTCCGTCACTCATGGTGCCCTTATGTTGTACGACGGTGAAATGTACGTGTGAATGGTTCCAAATACGTGTTTTGCTAATCGTGCCTATGCCATCCTAGGTCAACGCTACAAATAACACTTGAGAACATATCCCCTCTCCCCATTGATTTCATTCGCCTCGTATGTAGCGACTCAACCATCGCTCCTGCTCAACAAGCTCTGGCAGATGGAAACTTGTCTGTGTTCGACACCTACGAAACGGAGTACGCTTTGATAAACCGACCTGTCTTCTCCTGGAACAAGAAAGACTCCATCGCGATTCTTCCTCATCGGAAAACCACGTTAAACATCTCCTGCTATGGCAAGGTCGGCTGGTATGTGACGAAAACCCGTATGCAAACCGTGGACTCACTTCATTTCAAGCACGGAGGGCACAATACACGCCTCGTATTCGTATATACACCGCGACGACGAAAGCCCTCCCGATGTTTTCCACACTCGCCAGTTGTCCTTCCCTCTCATGGTCACTGTCTATCATATGTTAGAGTGCCACGGCATGGACATCCTTCCTTTCCCGCCTTATTTCCCCAAGCACAGCAATGACCATGATAAAGATGAAGGTATATCGACATCTGGGACTGACGATGGGAGGGATTGGTGTCTCTTCGCTCTCGACGTCAGAAATGCATACGGGTCGCCGTTTAAGGTATCTGTAGAGAGGAAGCAAGAAGGTTAGTTACATTATCGGCATGGGGATGATTGACTAAGTACCTTTTTCTATAGGCGCACCTGAGGCGAGCTCATCTGTGGTCATCCCTCCCGGTTTGACATCACGGTCAGTCGGAGTCGAACCTATCTCTTTGCAATTTCTGACCCTCTCTTTCCAGGATCCTTCTCCCGATCAGAAAATTCATCCTTTCCGAAGAGCACGTCTCTCAGCCCATACCCACCTTGTCTGATCGCCAGTTTGTGGTCGACAAGTCCAAGTTGACGGAGAGTGAACAAAAAATGCAGAGAGAGCTGTTCTGGTACCGGGAAGAACTCTTCAAATCCCTTCAGTGTGGATGGCAAGAGGTAAGTCGATCGACTGGCTCAGAAGCTGTTCTTGACCTTTCGCAGGCACATGGAAGTAGATTCGGTGATTTATCACTGCGGCAGCAGCGCCTAACTCTGAACATGCTGGAGACGCTGCGGACAGAGACCACAGTGGTGCGACTTTCACTCGCCGGACGGGGTGACAATGAAAGTTCTGCTGCCTCAATCGTACAAAGACATGGGAAGTACTACCCTCCACCCTACCATATCTTGCATCTTCGGACGAAGATCACGAATATGGCTCGTGAGTTTTGTCCTGCGTATCCTCACAAGTGTCTTTCTAACTCTTATTAGGAACATCGCACGTCTTTACCCTCGACATACGGCTGGAGCCGGCAGAACATGTCATCCATGATGGTGTGTTGGATGACATCCCAGTGGGTCGGCTGGATTGCAATGAATCACAAGAAATGGACATTGCAGTGTGTTTCCTCAGCCACGGTCGCTTTGACATCAATGCAACGGCGAAGGTCATTGGAGATCCCCATGAGCACGAGAAAGGAATAGCGCATCTGGCATGCTTTGTCAACGGGGATGAATAGGCGATACATAGCGTTGATGTCCGGGTAGTTTAAACCAGGTTTAGATGTCGGAGAACAAGCCCGAGGATAGATTACAGACATTCGCAACCCCACAGTTACAGTATAACGGATTTATTCGTATTCTTCTTCTTGCCTGAAGGCTGCAGTGTAAGCCAGGATTGTCCCGTATACCAAACTGTTGAAGGGGGTAAGCATTGGAGAGCGCTAGAAGGATTGATGGCTACACACCCTCCACCAACGATAGACATAACACAAGCCGTAGTCTGGATGACGCCAGCATGCGCCAGGACGACTGGAAACGCGAATCCAGTAACAACGATCACAGAAGTAAGGAAACGTCCGATATCCACTGGACCAGCTGATTCGTATGCCCCGGAGAAATCGTCGGCACCACAGTGAGAGAAGAGGGCGTTGGGAAGCGGGGCGATAACAAAAGTCAGTGCTATCAAGGGAAACGCGTATTAGCCAATGCTTCACAAAGGGGAGTGGTTGGATTCGACGCACCAACAAGAAGTGGTAACCAATTCTGCCAAAGGGCGCAGGATAGGATGATGAGGAGAAACCCAACAGCCAGTACGAAAGACAGAAGGATAACAGCTAAACGTTCGTGAGTCGACGATAAGTAAGCGTCATTTGAGAGATGACCGACTTTTGAGGCCTGCAGCCATAGTGAAAAACAGTCGAAGAAAGGGTTGGTTCAACAGCGCGGGGCACTGCGCAATGCTGGTGATGGTGAACGCGTGGTCATTACCGAATATGACAAGTACACTATTTCCTATTAAGGCAATAGAACATGAGTTTGTGGCCAGCGAAATACGGTATCATAATCTAGTGTTACAGTGGTAGGCGTGTGCAATAAGTTAAGTACATATGCAGCGAAATAACTGGAATGGCTATCAATTCGACTGAAAGCAAATGAAGTGTGAAAATAGCGTCTATCGTGCGCGTCGAGAGGCCCGAGTTGTGTACACATTCCGGGCATCCGCTAAGGGGGCATACCGGCTGGTAGTTGACAACTTTGACTTCCCCTTCACGGTAGGTAGCTGCACAGGAGGATTTGTTGATGATGTCGATGATGTCGAGTTCTGTAATGAGCTGGGGAATGCATTCTCCCCAGGGCTGGGTTCTGGTGTCGCACCGTTAGTTGACTGGGTCGGAGGAACCTCCTCTCCTTCATCCACTTGATCCATGACCGCATCTTCGTCCGGTAGGGGCATATGCTCAGCCAAAAAGGTCGCACTGCCAATGGTGGAGGCCCCCCGCGACCGCCACTCTTTGAGCAGGTCATCCCGGCTATTCGTCAAATCCCAACTGTCCTTATATCTCCATTTCCTCTTCCGCGGTGTACTCCCTGTGCTAACGTCTTGCTGGGTAGCTTCCTGCTGTAATGAAGAGCACCCTTGCTTGAGCGAGTGGACATTTGTACCCGCTATGCTTCGATACGAGTCCGACACCGTTTCGAGTTCTTGAGCCTGAATAGTTGGGTCAGTTTCAAGTAATGAAGATAATGGGGATGCTTACACTCGACGACACTTGCTCGGCATGACCTCGCATATCCTCGGCCATGGATCTGAGTCCACGATTTAGTGAGGTGAATTCGGAACGCAAGCTTCCACCCATAGCATCGATGCCGTCCAACCGCAACCTTTTGGCTCGAGAGTAGGTAGTGAAGGCTGTAGAGATGGGCATTCAGCAAAAATATCTTCTCTTCACGTCGCACATACCTTCCGCACAGGACGAAGTCATTGCTTGAGTCTTCCCTTGCACCTCTTGGCAATATGACATGACCTCCTTCGACAGTCTCCGTTTAGCGCCGGTCAGATTTGAGTTCACAGTTTCCCTTGTAGAAAGAGTGGCCTTTGACAACAGTTTTAGTCGAGGAAACGAGGACACTTCTAGTAGCTCTACCTCACCTTATTGAACTCTTCTACCGTTGTCTTGGACTGGGCTCTACCTTTGTCGAGCCCTCTATTCAAAGCAACGCCCTCGTTCTTCATCTGGCTCGTGACCGCTCTATGTTGCTCCGAGAGCTCGTCCATGCAGCCGATGGCGGACTCGTTGTCCGCTGCTACAGGAACAATGAGCTTCCGGAGGTCGTGGTCTCGAGTTTCCATGAATTCGCCGAGCAGACCGGATATGCGCTGAATAAGGCTATCTTTGGCTTTGGTGCCTTCAGCCCTCTGGGTTTCTAGCGCCTGGAGAAGATTTTCGTTCTGTTGTCGGAGACGAGAATTTTCGGCTTGCGTGGCGTCGTCGACAAGCTTCTGGGCTGCTGAGATGGCATGTCGTTCAGAGTCTGCAAATTTGGAAGCACCAACTATGACGCTCTCCAGGAGTGAATGCAATCCCTTCGTGGTCTTATCAAATTCTGCGAATGCGCTGGCGAGAGTTCGATCGAGCTGAGTGTATGTCTGTTCATTGGTTGAAGACATCTTCTCCGCCCACTGTTTAAAGCCGGTCTGGAACGTATGTTGTGTGCCCTCCACGACCTTGCGGAGACTCTCGAGGGCCTGCGTCTCTACGGAGTCTTGAGACCGCATAGACTGCAAAGTACCCTCGACGTCTTGAAGCTGTTTCTGGACGCGCCCACCGCAAGCCTCGAGCGCCTCTGCCTGTTTTGCTTCAAACTCCAGATTGATACGCCGCAACATGGCGACACGACTGGCATGAGACTCCGCGTATTCATCCAGTTTCTGCGAGAGAATTTTGGTTGCTGAGGCGATGGTCGTCCCGTGGACCTCAACGGCCCGTAAGTTTGTGTGTAATGTAGATTCCTTGCGATCTATAGATGTTTTAAGATGAGGGCGAACGCAAGACCCAGAATCACTTACCAAGCTTCTCCATCAGGCCAGCGTTGTCTTGGATGCTGTCGTGCGCGACGACCTTTAGGCCATTTGCGACAGTATCGAGAGCGCGCTCTGTGGTCTCGTGGGCTTGACGAACGACTATCTCTTCTTCCAACGCCACTTTCAACCCTTTTACCTCAATGTCCTTCTCAACCAATTCGCGCTCAGCCACGACCAGCTTCTCCTTTGTGCCCTTCAGCTCAGCCTCCCTCTGCTTCAAGAGCCCGATACTCTGGTCAAGTTCCTCCTGTACGTCGCGGTGTTGTTTTTCCACGATTTCCACCTGTTTCTTGGCTTCCACCAGCTCGGTTTGACGTAGTTCGTCCTCTTTGGTATGTTGAATCCAAGAGTCCTCGGAAAAATAGATCCCGCTTTTCTCTCTTGACGCCTGCAAATCCGCTTTCAAGAGCTCTATCTCGGCAACGTATTCCTTGATCAAGGAGTTGCGAGTCATTCGTTGATTGACTTCAGGCTTGTTCTTGATAGATTTGGCGTGCATGGCGTAGTCGAGGGTGGAAAGCGTCTCCTCCACATTCGAGCGAGCAGGGGATACAGTAGCGATGATACACGTCTTGGTGTGCCCGCCGAGCGAGTCTTGGAGTAGTCGTGTTAATTTGGATTCCCTGAGCATTCACGAATGTCAGTAGGGGTCAGCTTGAGTCTGGTGCTGGACTCACCTGTAAGGGACATGAGAGGACTTGTCTACGAGCGCGTTTATAACCCTTCCTAGTGTCAGAAGGCTCTGATTAATCATTCCTGCCTCTCTAGCCCGCATGTTCTCCGCCCCTGACCGCCCAATGTTTTCTGAACCAGCGAGGTCAACCAGGTTGAACTTCCCGACTCGCAATAGGTCCTCTCCGGCAACACCATTCTCCCGAGTATGGACTGTTAAGGTGAAGATTGAATGAGATCGACTGGAATGGTCATTGAACTTGGTTGCTGCTATTTGACGGCGATGACTTCCTTTGGTCAAGTGTTCAAGGGCTTGCGCACAGCTGGTGACAGAAGCCTCTTGAACGCCTTGAACAAAGACGCCTCGCTTGTTCGCGTCTTCGTATATCTTCAAGCCACCGTCGACAGCCTTGCCCGAGTCTTTTCCAAAACCCATGGGCTGGGTAGATCCATTCGGTGCAGAAAGGTCGGGTGCTAAGAGATCGCGCAACTCTTCGTTGTAAAGCTCGATGTACGAGACCTTGACACTAAAGTCCATCTTGTTCTTCTCGAGGTAGTGAAATAACCGAAAGAGGACTCGTGGTATCATGCCAGCGTGAGGTGAAGGGTTGCCCATCGGGGTTGGGACTAAGTCTCCATGCATAGTGTATCTGAGCAGGCAGTCAGTAAGCTGGATCGTGCATATAAGCAATAGACACACGTTTTCCCTGTCCCTGTTTGTCCATATGCAAACAAAGTGCAATTATAGCCCCCAACAACCTGTTCCAACATTGGATTGACAACTTCGTGATATAGCATGGCCTGGTCCGCTTCGGGTCCAAACACCAAATCGAAAGGATACGTCCGCACAGGTGGAAGTGTTACGATGCCGAGAGTGGATTGCGGGGCTGCGGTCTCAATGGAAACTTGGTTGCTCTTCGCACCGCTCGAAGTGACTATGACGGGAGAGTTGTCTTGTATCTCGCGTTCCGAGCGCTTTCGACATCGAATAACCACTTTAATGTTCGCATCGACCTCGTCATTCTTTCGAACAGTTCTTTGGATGGTTGCAGCGTTGCTTTCAGCTTGCGAGTCGTCATTGATACGCTTGGAAGAGCCTGATTTCGACATGACTGAACGTGACCTGGGAGGGGGAGCTGCTGCTGCTCTAGGGTTTGATATCGAGCGTGACGAAGGGGGACGACGAGTACCCATGGTTGGCAATGTGGAGGCTGCCTGAGCCGTCGATGAGCGTCACGAAAAGGATCGAGGGGAACACAAAGTAAACAAACCATCACAACATGCCCGCGTTTAGTCACGTGTTCGTTCAGTTGTCGTGACCCTCACTGTGCTTTTGTGCGCAATGTTTCCCCCAAACCAACACCACCGCCATGGGTAAAAGAAAGAAGTCATCCCGCAAGCCTGGCCCTTCCCGACAAAAGGTTCCTCTCGGTGCGCTTCCTTTCTTTTTCACTTTTGAGTTCTGAGGTTGACGGATTTCGCCACCATTAGATACGACTTTTACATGCCTATTTTGCCACCATGACAAGTCAGTGACCGTCAGAATCGACAGGAAAGAAGGTATTGGGTATCTGGTTTGCAGGACTTGCGACCAGCGCTATCAAGGAAAAGTCAATCGTACGTGAACTCTCTTCACGTACTGAAAACTTGACTCACTTTCTCGGAATTCGCTGTAGATCTGACAGAACCCATCGATATATATTCAGAATGGATTGATGCTGCTGATGATGCACAGAAGGAAGCGTCAAGTCGGCGACCCGCTGCGTCCTCTAGCCGGCCAGTCGCTGCAGCCAGGAGTCCCTCTATCGAAGGAAGTGATATTGAATGACCACAGACCGATGACCCTATAATGCAATAGATCTGTATATTATATGTTCTGTATCCTGAAAAATATCAGTTTGCGAGCTAGGCAATACTTGAGCTGAATTCGGGCTTGAGCAGAAACTCAGGTAGGGTGACCGCATGTCATAATTCATTGTGTTAGTGACACACTCAGCTAGAAACCGGCAGTAACATTGGTAAACAGCCACGAGCTCTTTCACTCAGTTCACGTACCCTCCTCACCTTCTTTTGACGACTTATAAGCTCAATCTTTCATCCAACCTCCATAACTTCTCTGTCTTCTCTTATAAGCTGCGCTCTCTGTAGAGGAGAGGTTTCATCCTCAGGATGTCGAACAACATCAAGGTCGTCTGCAGGTGCGTCCTATTCTGACTGCCACTCTCCTCTCGCACCAACTCGAGTACACAGATTTCGGCCTCAGAATTCTATAGAAAATCGTGAAGGGGGCGAAATAGTCGTCAATTTCAACGACAACCTTACCGCTGTCCAGCTACGGTCCCAGCAGCAGGTAACCGGGCCCGAAAAAGATGGATTTACATTCGATAGAGTGTTCCCAATGGGGACTCAACAACAAGAAGTCTTCGACTATGGAGTTAAAGAGTACGTTTCCCTCCTGATCATTGACGACTCTTTTGGTAACAACGGTTTCTAGTATTGTCAAAGGTGAGATCGAGCTCGAAATCGACACCCCCCTCCTCGTGAACATTCTATCACAGATGTAATGGATGGATACAATGGAACGGTTTTCGCATATGGGCAAACTGGAAGTGGAAAGACATTCACGATGATGGTGCGTCGCTGCATTCTCCTGGCAATCTCTCTTCTTAATCTCGCACATCAGGGTGCCGACATAGATTCCGATGAGCTCAAGGGTATAATACCAAGAATAACGGAACAGATATTCCAATCTATTGTGGAAAGTGACGCGCATCTCGAGTACCTCGTCAAGGTATCCTACATGGAGATTTACTTGGAAAAGATTCGCGATCTCCTTGCACGTACGTTGAAGCTTTCGCTCTCCACTTCCGGTCCCACCTCACCCCATCGCCAGCTCAAAACGACAATCTTCAAGTCCACGAGGAAAAGTCCAGAGGTGTCTATGTGAAGAATCTATCCGATTACTACGTCAGTAGCGCGAGGGAAGTGTACGAGATCATGCGAACAGGAGGAAATGCGCGAGTCGTCTCATCGACTAGTAAGTTCACCCTCGCGGATATGCAAGATTCGAATCTGATCCCTCTCAAGACATGAACGCGGAGTCATCTCGCTCGCACTCCATTTTCCTTATCACAATCAACCAGAAGAACACCGAAACAGGAGCACAGAAGACGGGTAACCTATACCTCGTCGATCTGGCCGGTTCAGAGAAAGTTGGGAAGACCGGTGCTTCTGGTCAGACTTTGGAGGAGGCAAAGAAGATTAACAAGTCTTTGTCGGCTCTTGGAATGGTCATCAATGCTCTTACTGACCCTAAGGTATTTTCTTGCTCTGATTGCTTCGAGAACCGAGCTGACGTTCCAACAAGGTCAAATATATACCCTATCGTGATTCCAAACTCACCCGAATTCTCCAAGAGTCTCTCGGTGGAAACTCGCGCACAACTCTGATCATCAATTGTTCCCCGTCATCCTACAACGAGGCAGAGACACTTTCTACCCTCCGCTTTGGTATTCGTGCCAAATCTATCAAGAACTCTGCCCGTGTCAACGCGGAGATGTCGCCTCATGAACTCAAGGGTCTCCTTGCCAAAGCACAAGCTGCAAACACTTCATATCAGAAGTACATCGCAGCACTAGAAGCGGAGCTTGCTATATGGCGCGGTGGAGGGCACGTAGAGGAAGCGGAATGGGCGACACCCGGCAAATCAGGAGCACCAGCCTCCTCTGCAGGTGCAAGTGCGGCAGCACCGAAGAAGACGCCAACTTCCCCCGCACCATCCACGCCGATCTCTACTTCACGAAGTATGACTCCAGTCAACCCAGCCATAGAAGGGTTGAGGTCGGAGTTGGATAGTCGGCCGCAAACGCCCACTGTCGTCGGTTTGGACAAGGATGAGCGCGAAGACTTCCTCAGAAGGGAGAACGAGCTTAGCGACGCGCTTGCAGAGAAGGAGAGTACACTGAACACCGCGGAGAAGTTGGTGAAGGAGCTGAAGGAGGAATTGACCTTCCTGAAGGAACAGGAGGCAACAGTCAGCAAGGTACATTTCGATCCTTCTCCCGCAATTTTCAGTTCTGAAGCGTGCGCTGTGAACAGGAAAACAAAGCCATGTCTTCCCAGTTGAGCGAGTTGCGCCTTCAAGTCGAACGGTTAGATTACGACAACAAGGAGGGCATCATCACCATTGATATCCTCAAAGAACAGAACGCCGACGCAAAGAGCGAACTTGAAGAATTCAAGAGGCAGATCGCTGATCTCAAGTCTTCTCAGAAGGATGCCTCTACTGAAGATAAGGAGAAGCGCAAGCAGGAGAAGATGGTGTTGATGATGGCCAAGTTTGATGCTGTGGGTGTCTTCTCAATCACGGTCGTTCTTTTTTTTTTTACTTATATTCGAACAGCAAGGTGCTTTCTCTGAGAAGGATGAACAACTTAGGTCTATCCTTGCCAAGTTGGACAACATGGACACCGACGGCAGTGCCCTGAGTGCCGACGATCTCACTGCCATCCGCCGCCAGCTTGCGGAGGGCCAAAGCTTGATCCGCGACACTGTGGATAGGTTGAGGCAAAGCCAGGAAGAGAATGAAATGCTCACCAGGCGCAGGGACGAGTTGGAGAGTAGAGTGGCTGGCCTGGAGGCCGAATACGAGGAACTCCTGGGTTAGTTCGACATCATGCATTTTGATTTCCCAATCACCTGAACTCATTCTCTGCAGAAAAAACCATTCACGATGAAGAGACGAGCAATGCGGACCTCGCGGAGTCGATGGCGGATTTCAAGGTATAGTGC
>JANHQD010000008.1:0-22798 GCA_024721195.1 Marasmius sp. AFHP31
CCCAGCTATATGCTAAGTTTCGTCAGGTTGAACGAGAGGGCCGTCTGTAGTGTGTAAACTCACCTCACTGCTGACCATCCCCATCCTCTCTTTCTCGTTCTCCGATGGGCCCACACTCAAAGTTTCTTGCCATACCTCGCCACTAAGGCCTACTATCACTCGAATCTGTGAGAAAGATATCCTCTTCAGTCGCGATTTCACAAAGAAGTTGGTGTCATATGTTTCACCTCGTCCTTTGATCTTTCCGATGCATAGCAAACGAGATGGCCTGAGCGAACATCAGCGAACCGGCAAATTCACCAAATTGCTTCAACAACCTGAAGGTGTAGAGAGAATGGCAGTATGCAGCCCATTTGACGGCGTGATGATTTGGGAGAGAAGGGTGTGCAACGTTGATAGCACAAGCATGTCGTGCGGGTCAAAATCGTGGAGGAGAAGCGTGGGAAGTGGTACCTTTTGGGCGCTTGATCAATGGTCTCGCGACTCGCGAGCGGCGAGTCTACCACTGGCCAATCCGGTCCCACCGGCTGGCTCACCAAGTGCTGGCAAGTAGTATTCTGGGCGAGTTTCACGCTTTTTATTCAAGAATTTACATCACATGGATAATAGGAGGTAGAGACGAATGCTCGTACGGCGCAGACTGTCCGAGAGTTCTGAAGTTAAATTGTACATGTGGACCGTTAATAGGAGTCCACGTCGAACGCTGAACGAGGATGGGTTAGAGGATGTACGGTTCCACTGAGAAACACGGTACATCAGGTATCAGCGTTTCGTTGGGTACATCTGAGGTAAGAGTCCACTTACGATCGCAATCGTCTTCTTCATCGAACCTTTCTCTGAGAATGTTAAGCTTTCCGATGCCCAAGTCGTCACGAATTTCAGTCCGGTCGCGCGAGTGAACCCATCTTCCAATGTCTTTGTCTTCATCGATATAGCACCCCACAGGCGGGGACAACTGTTGGCGCAAGTCATACGGCAATGAAGGTCTCGTTTCACTGCCAATTAGGATACGCGCCCGTGTGCTTCCGGAATGTAGAGAGGGGAAGAAATATACCTCTCGCCCTACCACCGTGTCGGGCAGAAAGATAGACTTTTTCGGGACAAGAACAGCGTCTCGTGCTGCCCAAATAGCGTCTTCATGCTTGGCTTCGTTGGGGAAAAGGCAAATCTGGTAAACCCTGAGAAGGATCTTCCGAGTCGTCAGAAACACTCGGTCAGGCGTCCATGTCAAAGTGAAGGGTAGACTGGACACCGTCAGTGACTGATAAAGCCCAAGGTTCACCTTGACACGGTGAATGAGGGAGGGAGGGGCACGAGTTGTTTTACGCTCAGATAGTCGATAAGTGGTGACGAGCACTGCGAGCTGGAGTGGAGGCTTCTCTGTGGAGCTCCTCCAGTTGTCCTCAGGCTTTCGCTGCGCTTCAAATGCAGCAATATGCAGATATTTACCGGTGGGAGAGAAATGACATTGCACGGAAACGTGCTTGGCTACGCAGTGAAATGTTAGCCAGCTGCAAGGAGGTACAGACAGAGATTAGACTGACTGTGCAGAGTAGATGGTCTGATCCTCCGTCTGAAATATGTCTTCTCGCTGAAGTCAGCGAATAGTATCTCGCCGCCCCCGATTGGCCAAACGACAAGTGGACTGGCTGGGTGTACGACTGGAGGAGAAGCATAGATCATGAAGTGGAATGGGAGTGTTAACCGCAGGAGTTGCTGTTCTGCATCTGGCAAGCTGACGTTGTAAACGTGAAGTGATGCCCGTGCAGCGAGCCGAGTCGTCCTGACGCGGGCGAATATAGGTTCCGCCTCACTGTCACTCTGATCGAAAGGATAGTCATCGTCGCTCTCCCATTCCCAAGACCCTTCTGAGCTTGATGGGGCATCCGAATCGAAATCAGAGTTAGAGTTGCTCGAGCTGGCGCTGCTAGAGTATGGCGACGAAATCACGGACACATCATCGACAGAATCTGGGACGTCGTCGTTGAGTTCACTACCATCTGAATCGCTACTAGACTCTTCCATAATATCGGGGCGACCAGCGGGGAGGATGTCGTCGTCCTCGAAAACCTCGTCTTCAGACAGAACTGTGGAGTTTTCGCTGTAGGTTTCGTACGCATCGTCACTCGAATCACTGGTTGACTCTTCATCAACAGTATCGACGCGTGCAGTATGCACCTTTCTTGTCCGTCGTATGCTACCAGTGGTCCGCAGCTCTAACTGCACGAAATCCTCTCCGATACCACTGATCATGTTATCCCCAAGGCCGTTTTCATGGGCTTTGTCAGTTCTAGGCCTCCTTCGAGAGGTCAGGACAATAATCTCCCCGCGTGTTGCAAATTCTTCGACATAGACACGAGGTGTCGCCAGGCCGTGGCTCGGTTGTATTCTCGTCAGGCGGGTTTGCCCATCGTTGGCCACTGCGAAAATATGGCCACCGATTCGAAGGCTTTGACCATCTTGACTGAACGCGGCGATCGGGGGACGTGCGCTCGCAGCGCTTGGTTGTCTGGTTGGGGAATAGTACTGCCAGGTGGTAGGCGTGTCTTGAACCGTAATCCTTCCCTCCCATGAGAGACGTGGACTCTCACCCCCTACCAAGTGCCATTGCTCACAGGAGAACGTGTAAGTGTCGTCATCATTGGACCTGAAAGAAGCGCAAAACGTGGTCAGGTATTGAGCGAATTACTTCACGAAGGGGAGGAACTCACTCCAGACGAATCATGTTCAATCGCGTGCCGTCAGGATTCGGGCATTCAAAGGATGCACCTTTGCGTCCAGTGTCGGTCGGAAGAGTAAAAGAGACGTAGCGTCCTGGTATCTTCGACAGAAAATTATCAGGTCCTAAGGACGTCCACCAGCACCGATCGATCTCTCCGCAAGTGGGTATAACTTCGCATTTTGGGCTACCGCATGACGCACAGCTCAAAAGCTTTCGCCATTGGTGAGTAAATCGTTGGTAGTCCCGCCACTTCTTCCATGCATCGGGGGAGCTCTTCAAAAACCACTTGGGCAATGCGCTGATGAGAAAGTGGGACAGATTCGTGGATAGGGTGGGAGCGCAAAAGACATTGAATCTACCGTCAACCCAGATACATTGGATCTGGAGACAGGTCTGGAAGTTTGTGGATGTAAGGAATTTGTCGACTCCCTCTAACCACTCCTTTGACACTTCCTCCCACCACTTCTTCATACCAGGAAGCTGTTCAACATGCCTATGCCAGTATTTCGCAGCGTAAGAGATGAACTGGTGTTGATCGACTGGTTCCCCTGTCATGTCATACCAGCGATTTTGTTCTTTTCGTAGTATCTGTGAGTACCGCGTCTGCTTGAGATACAGCATACAGGCCTCCGCCATGTCCCGGGGGGAGATGAGAAGATCAGGGCTAATGACATCCGGATGGCGAAGTAGGAAATCACGAACGCTTGAGTGCATGATTCGGCAACGCCGATCTACATAGGCGGCGTTTTCTTCATCAGTCTGGATGAGAGGGAAGAACATCTCCGTCAAGCGGCCTGGGAAAGGTTTATCGTCGGTGGAGGGTTTACTAGGTGACTTGCTCTGCAATAGCCATATGGCTTCACGGATTTCCTCGATCCTCAAAGGCCGACGAGCGAATAGTACGAGCGAGAATATCTTGCTGTCACGAAAGCGTGAATACATGAAAGTAAAAGGCAGATAGCGCAACTCACGCAGCCAACGCACGTTGTGGTTTCGGAATCCGGTCGAATATCCGCCAGTAGTACTCATCCAATCCGATCGGGAGTTCATCACGAAGGAAATGTTCCAACTCCCGAGGAGTGTTCGCGTACTTCTCTATCGAGTCGACCATAAGTTTGGCCCACAGGAAGTTACCACCCGCTCGCTCGACAACCTGATCTCGTTGGCCGTTTCCAGCCAGCTTGGGGATGCTGGAGATATACGATTCCACATCACGACTGAACTCCTCGCGCAGAGTCACGACTTGGCATCCGAGGGGAATGAGCTCGTTCGAGATATATGCTCGAGGCTGGCTGCTATACCAGATTCGAAGCCGATCAGGGTATTTCACGGCCAGTGCCGTAAGGCGGTGAATCACAAGCTTGATTTCGGCCCAGCGGTTCTCCTGCTCATCGAGACCATCAATGAAGATGAAGACACGCGTCACTTTTTCGACAATGGCACAGAGTAGCTCTATGATGTTATCGACGGAGCAGTTGCTTGTCTGTGTGAAGGCATGTATATATGGATCAATCTGTTGCGTACGTCTCCAATATGACTGGAACAATTGTTCTGCCAACAGACAGAGAATGTCGGTTGCGTCGCAAGACTGATCAAATCGGACGAAATGAAATGCAGCCATGTCGCCGGAAGTAGCGGAGTCCGGCGTCGGCTGAATGGAGTGAATGGCAAATGAGCATAACATGGATTTCCCAAAGCCTGGGGGGGCTTGCATCCAAATGATAGGCGACCGTGAAGTACCGTCTCGCCAAGTCTTGTAGTCGGGGTGCTGGAGCAGCCATTCGCATGTGCCTGAGAACCTATTCGTTGTATTTTTTTGTTTTAGTTCATAATTGATCTTGTTCGAGCATTGGCCTCTCGAAGTCAGCCATCCAACAACGCTTTTGTATTTCGCATCTGGAATATATGTCAGTATTTGATCACAAACGAGACGGACTTATCCACCTCGACGATCAACTTCTTGCGCATCACGCGATTTTCTGTTAGCCTGACGCTCGATCTCTGCTTGTTCACGCTCGCCTTTGCCAGTCTTTGCTTCGATTAATAACGCTGCTTCTCGAATATCGTTCGCGTTCTCCTCCAGGTCTGCAATAACCTCGTTCAGTTTCTTCGTGCTTGCGGATCCCAGTGAACGTAGTTTGTTATTAAAGGCTGCAATGTGTATCAATGAAGATGCCTAACAATCAGCTTTCCAGAACAAAAGGGACACTAACAACATCTGCCGCACTCTTTATTGACTCTGCTCCAGAACCGAAGCATGTTCTCATACGATTTGCAGAGTAATTTCTGCATGATTTCGGAGTCACCATAAAGCTCGTCGTAGGCGTTCATTCGTTGTATTTGGTTTGTGAGAGCTCGCAACTCCTCCTTAATGGTGTCGAAGAGTTGGAAATGTCTATGAGCGCTCTGATTTGAGTGAGCCCGCCGTCTCTTGGCCTGAGGCATGACCACTTACTTCTATAGCCACTTTCAGCGCACCCCAGATAAGAGCGCAGGGCATTGGGTTCGCTGTTACTGAGAATCTTGAATAAGTCTCTCCGAGTGCGCGCGAATTGAATATATTTCTCACCCAACTGATCAATGACTCCAGTGTATTCCTTCAGCTCGCTGAAAATGCGACGAAAAATCCTTGTAAAAGCGGTGGTGGCCCGTCCTTTCTCGCTTGCAGCCTGTTGCAACATCTCGTTGATGGTTTCTGGAGTGGCTGCCGATTGTTTCCACTGGGCTACGAGTTCTCCTTTGCTCTTTTTCTCTGGCAGCGATCGTAGGTAATCTTCGACGGCGCGCTGGAATAGTGTTTGCGGAACACTAGGAAAACATATTCTTTGAGGAAATTGTATGCTGTTGAACACAAACTCTTACCCTGGGGCTTGGGGATTCACAGCGGGAGTGTTTCCAATAGGGACAACAGACATGTTGGCAGAGCGGAAAGAAGCAGTGGAAGGTCTGAAAGCCGTCACCGCAAGATCCAGCTCTTTTAAGAAGCGGGAGCTACTATGTCTATTCCCACAGAATTGGCGTATCACACGAAGTTGAACTTGAACTTGAACTTGAAGGGTATTGTGAGAAAACAAAATGTTAGTAACATAATATTTTCTAACATAGGTTAGTAACGTTCCTAACCTGTTACTAACAATAGGGACGTAGTTCGACGTGTTAGAAAATGTTAGAAACCAAAGGCATGCAGCCAAGCTTGCGGCGGGATCAGCCATCAATCAGCGTTCACTGGGAAACGTGGATGTAGCGAGGATACGATTGAGGTTATCAAGACAAATGGAAAAGAAGTGGAGGGACAGCGGGAAAACGTACCAGTCTGATCCACTTTTGGTGCTCAAGAGGTGTATTTTTGATCGGGATTTCGTGCGTAATTTTGCGAGTACCTTGTTCACCGGTGAAGATTTTTGTAGATGATATGACGGATGGGGAGAGTGAATCGGACGTAGAATATGGGAACGGACGTGAAATCGATAATCACCTTTCTACTGATTAGTAATACTTGGGGAGTCCGGTCAACGTGGGTCCTGGGATTGGCCTCCTCCTTGTTGGGGAGTGCTCGTCTTTTGCCCTGCTTTGACCCCGGCAGTTTCTTATCGGGACCAGGCTGTATATCTATCTATTTGGGAATGGAAAAACGCGTGGAATGAGGAGCAGAGGGATAGGAGCGACTTGGACGACGTACTAATAATCAAATTGAAAGGAGCCCAGATCGACCCGCTTCTGGTAGTCCTAGTTCTGAATCGGACTTAGCGAGTTCGTCAGAGTCAGCACCTCCGCTCAGCGTCCTGGAGGACCGTCGTGAAGTCAAGCTTCAGGTGGACACGGATATTGGCCTTGGATCAAACGCCTTGAAGGATCTGATTTCAACAAAGGCGCTTGATACACTGGAAACTTCTGGCACCGTTGGGGCCCCCCAGTCCTCACTATCCCATACCTTGGTAGACGAAACGGTTGATTGGGCAGCCTGGTGACATAGAAACAAGCTAAAGTAGTTATCTACTGCTAGATACTCGTAAAAACCCCGCATTGAATTTCTGACTGAATTGTGTTTCTAACATGTTAGCTATGTTACTAACTCGAGCGAAAACCCGCGCCTGTTACTAACCCATGTTAGAAATCCGGCAAATATTTTCTAACAATACCTGTCACGAACAGCACTCTTGGAGACTGGGAATCTGAAAGGACAGAAACGGCCATCTATATCCTCGACGTTAGTATGTCCTGATGTTCACAAGCAGAGGTAGCTGTACCATGAGCTAAACAAAACAAAGGGAAGGGTCCATAGGGAAGACCAAGGTCACTGAAGGCAAGGCCAAAACTCGAGCCCCGAACCACAAGATTCGACCAGTGTGGGTTCCGGGTTTCCAATTTTACAGTACGTAGATCCTGACCAAAGTTGGCCTTCGCGATCCATCCCCATACGACCCTATCAACGATTCGTTGTAAGTAAGCATCGAATGTTCGGGCCTCTGGGACTCGTTCCCGTGGTGATGTACATGAAGCGCGGGTATCACTGTCAGTGGAGACGGCCCACATACCCACGGTTGACTCAATTACGAGAATTAGTTGAATGATGCAAATGATAATCAGAGGCGCCCATACTTCGGTACGAACTTCCACTGCTGTCCAGATTTATAGTGGCTAGAGCCTGAAGCTGAAGGAAGTTGATACGGGAGATAAGGTGAGTTTTGTATAAAGAGGATATGAAGAGGTCAGGTTGGGTACAATCATAGTATGTTCCCACAGAAACATACGTGAAAAGCCAGGATGTTGTGAGCTGCGACAGCTGTGGCCATTTCGACAGCGCACCATAAGTCACTGGACGGGTCCAAAGATAGGAACTCATCGACAGCATCGGAGACTCGGTTCCTACCAGATTGGTCGACACAATGGACCCTCGACTCGTGAGACTATACTGCGAGAAAGTAAATGTATAAAGACGTACTCAAGGGCCCTGCGTCTTCGTGTCATTCCCTGTCATTCCTCCTTTCATCGGATCCTATGCCAGTAGAATCCTCCTTGGCCCAGGCGGCCAACGTGCCAGAGGGTGTCTCTACCGTCCCGGAGACTGCCACTGGAGTCCCCGTCATTAACCCATCAAAACGGATACAACGTCTCGACTGTTTGTGAGTCCTCCTTCAAGATGTTGTCACGGTGAAGCTGACATGAACATCGAGCTTCGACACGCAAGTCTACCTTCGTCAAAATCTCTCTTTGGATACACATACTGACAACGGTACACAGGAGAGCTTTTTCCTACACGCTGCGCCCGACTAAGAAAGCCAAGCCAAAGAAAACTTCCAGCAAAAAGCCTGTATTAACCGTCAAGCGCCATATCAACTATAAAGGCCAACATGTGGGCACTGAAGTCGAGATTTTGAGTCAAGCCCTCGGCGACCTGCTATTGGAAATTAACAACAACGTTGAGGAGCTGAAACTTACCGAGGTACCCCCTAAAGTGAGCCATATCTTCTCCCGCTCCAGTCAGATATTGGACGCAATGTCACTTTCTAGGCCAACCCTAAAGTTCTCTTCAACTCTTACGATGGACTGAGAAAGCGGCTACAACAGGAACGGATCAAACCTTGTCGTGACGACGAGTTCATCAACGATATTGAAGTGCGGAATACTTTGTCAGGCTCCCTAGAAACACTACTAATAAAGGTTTTCCTCGTGGGCAGGTTGCCATTCAATACATCCAGGAGGAATTCGCAGACGTTATCCCCAACCTCGAAAAGCTTCTGAATACGCATCAGCAGATTACATACCGACTTCTTTGGGCTATCTTCAAACCAAACACACTTGTCTATCATTTCCATGCCCTTACCGAGCAGGACCAGATACTCTTGGTACGAAGTCTGTTGTACGAGCAAACCGAGGACGGTCGGAAATTCGCTATTATCGACTGTCGCATCATCCACGACAATGGTGTAAGCTTGGGATACACACATGAACTTTTGAAGATCGATGAGTTCTCAGGTGCTCAGAAGGTCCTCGCTTTGCCGACGTACCCCTTGGACTACCACCCAGACAAAGCGGCGCTCCGCGAACACGTCATTGAAAGGGGCAAGAAGTTCGTGCAAATAGCGAAAGATAAGCGTTGCCTCTACGAGATCAGTGGTCCAGGGATGTGTCAATCAGTAGAGGGGAGGCACGAGAAATTCACTGTGAGCGATGTTCCTCTTCGAGTTTCACGTTCCCATTCTAGGGTTCAAACGTTCATTGCAGACTCACGGGCGTGCTATGGTCGACGCAACCGCATTTCGAAGATTCCAACCCAACTATTTCTACCCCAATCGTAAACTTGAACAACGCGAAGAGCCAGATCTATTGGATCTGTTTTACCCCGATCGTAACCATCGTAAATTAGATTCGTCGCAGGATCTGACAGACGATGACTTCTTGATATGCACACCAGTTGTTCTTGGATTTTGTTTCGGTACAAAGAGATGGGGTGAGTCCTTTGCGGTGCTTTCTCACGGTCGAATCTCCATCGAGCTGAGCATGTCCTCCCGTCAGGTGGGTTTGCAATCGACCGTCTACAGGACATCGAATGGTCAGGTGAACCGCTCGAGTCCCTTGTCCTCGGTGAACAGCAGAAGACCCTCATTCGTGCCCTTGTGGAACAACACAGCAACCGTTCGAAGAACTTCGACGACGTCGTGAAAGGGAAAGGTAGAGGACTTATCGGCCTATTGTGCGGAAGCCCTGGATGTGGTAAAACACTGACTGCAGAGGCCTTGGCTGAATTCACCAAACGTCCGCTGTATGTTTTGAGTGCGGGCGAACTTGGTGTAGAGCCCCACAAGGTTGAGGAATGTTTAGACCAAGTGCTCGAGCTCGGTCGTACCTGGGACGCGATCTTACTCCTCGACGAAGCCGAGGTATTCCTGCAACAACGTTCCCCCACAGACGTTGTGCGCAATGCACTTGTGTCCATCTTTCTTAGGCGGCTCGAATACTACCACGGGATACTGTTCCTAACAACGAATCTTCTAGAGCAGTGCGATGCAGCTTTCGAGAGTAAGCCTGCTATTTCTTCCTCGCTCCACACGCTCATCAAGGCAGCTAGGTCGTATTCATTTCACCATCAATTATCCTGATCTTGGCGTCGAAGCGCAAAAGAAAATCTGGAAAACATTCCTTAACCGAACGACCAAGGAAGGCGAGAGGCTCAGCGACTCTGACATAGACATGCTTGCACGTCGCGTCCCTATGAACGGACGACAGGTTTGTCTGCTTTCGTCTTTCCAACAGCCCATATTGTGCTCACAAGTCGTATTCGCAGATCAAAAACGCCGTTAGCAGTGCCCAATGCATTGCGCTCTCCAAAAACGCGCCGCTATCAGTCGAACATGTCATAACAGTTCTCTCCGTGACTCAGCGTTGGGATTGTGTCCTCGACGAAAGCTCCAACGAGACCAAGGACAAACCTCTGATTGAGGGGTTAGACGACTTGTTTCAATGAACTATCGAAACAATACGCACCTAGTGATTTTCACTTGCATATCGTGGTAGTATTGGTATTGTACTTTTCTTCTGGCCCATGTGTTTTCATCATTGAGCTTGAATAAAAGCTGTACTTAGTTTGACATAGCCTTTGAGGGAATGGGACCGATTGTGGCCACGAATCTCACAAAACAGCGCACAGGTAACGATCCTCAAAACCTCACCATTTCCGCATCGAGTGAGGACGAGGACTGTACGAGGAATGAACGTTTGAACACCTAGAACATCGGAGAGGCCCCGTAGGACAAGATACCTCAAGTGGGCGCTTGATGAGCCTTCTCGCGACTCCCACGAGTCTCGACTTTCAAGCCAACCATCACCTTCTCAGTTCTGCACTCATAGTACCTCTCCGAGATCGGTTCCCCTGACCACCGATCTTCATACTGAGACCCTTTTGCTGTGCTATGAACATTCAAACTCAGAGGTTTCACATCGGGAGCAGAGGGCTTGTAGTACATGAACGCGGCCGCCGTGAAGACCGCCTCAATCGTGAAGAGTACTACTTGCGTAGGTATGTTAGATCCTGCTTACCACGGCCATTCGAATCGATAGATATCACGGTTTAAAGCGAGTAAAAGATACTTATACTTTCTTATCTGCGTCAGGACCTCCGAACCTCGCCTCTCCGCCATCGGTTAGAACCACTGCTGTATCTCGGACCGTGAGCGTCTCTGTTGGGATGCCCCCTTCGGTGCCAATGGCGGCACTCCCATCGTTGAGCGGCACTTTGTCGTCGTGTCGAAATTCTATGGATAGTCCGAAAGCGGTGGGCCCTCCAGTCGTCTCATCGCCACCTTTGCTTTCCCCTCCATGGACCTCTGGGCTAACAGTAGAAATCACACCGTCGGCTTGGGTTTCGACTTTCCCTTGTAGTGGTTGGTGCGCGGAAGGAGAGGGATCGATTCCTTCGTGAGAAATGGGGGTGAAAAAATCTGGTGGCAGCTCCGGATGAGCCGTTCTGACACGTTCGAGAGCCTCGCGCCACGCTGTTCGACCACGATCTCCAAGCTGATCATAAGTTTCCCGCTCCTCCGCCAGTCGGGTGTTCACAAAGGCTACCAACTCCAGCCCAGCTGAAGACGCCACGAGTGGGGAGATGGTCGAAGGGTCAGCAAACGCAGGAGGTTGAGTAGCTGATTCCGGATATCTGTTGATGTGTGTTGAGAGAACTCTAATCAGGTCCATCCGGGCGGGCACCTGTGCAGTATTCCAATGGCGGATATAGGACCTGAGATACTCAAAGTCGAGCCCAGGGTCTATGGAAGATAGACCGATTAAAGTCCTATGTAATATTCGAGGCGAAAGGGGGAACAAGCCGGGAATAGGCGGAAAGTGGTCTTCAGATAACTGGTGCACACTTCGTACGATATTCATTGCCTCCACCCACTGGATAACGCCGTCGTGGGTTTTCAGAAACTTCATATCCCGACCTAGTGCGGTCTTATGCATATGATCCAGAAATTCGAGGCCTTCCACGGATTCCACAAATGGCGAAGTGGTTGTTGCAGTCTTTTCATGGAAAGTATAGCTCGGGGATGAAATGACAATATATTGTGCCAAATCCTGCATCAAAGCTCCCCAGCACGCTTCTTCACATGAGGTATTTCTTGCAATCTCCGTGAAAATGCTCCAAAGACGGGAGCCAATGGCTCGGGGACCATCCAAAGAGCTATTTGGGTCCTTCAGAAGGTTATCGATCCTACTAAAAGGGAGGTGAGCACCAAGCGGTGGATCCGGAATATGCACGGTGCTCTGGGCTGAGTCCCCAATGTTCATGCATACATGGGTCCAATGAAGGAACTGATTATACGCCCTGTCGTCACCCCTTAGATGGTTCAGGAAGTCGGCTTTGGCGTATGACAGATGATTATTAACAGTCAGACCTGTCCTAACCATTCGCAACGCCGCATCGATGTCACCAATGACCCACTGCCTGTCCGGGAGGTAGAACCATTGGCTGAGGATAGCTGGCATGACAAGGTTCAAAGGCATAGATTCAAGGATGGTCTGTATATATGGCGTTATTGCGGGGCTGTCGCTGTATAATCGGGCAAGAAAGTCAAGCGCGTGAAGCTCCTTTAATGGAGGGGAAATGCCCTTGTTTGAACGTTGGAGGCCATGAAACAAATCAGGCCATTCGTCAATCTCGTGTATCATGGCGTGGAAGTGCTCTCTCCACCTCACGAACCTGTTCTGTGGATCCTCGCCGTGTCTAGGGGGGTAAAAGATGATGCAGAGGGAGTATAAAGCGCGTACGATGCCCGGGACTTGGAAAGAAACCCACGTGAAGCTTTGGAATATTGCCCATGCCTGCGGGGATCTATAAGGGCATGTATCTTCTGTAACAGGTAGCGTCATTATATCGTCGACGACGGGGAAACGACAGTCAAGCTTTGTTGAGAGGCGGAAGAATTTTCCGATGAAATCAACTGTGGGAATGAGGGTGGTTGCGAGATAGAATAGACCAGCGGTGATAACAATACTCATCACGGCGGCAAACGGTGCTGGATGTCGGTTGTGCAGAAGATCCAAAAGCCCCGCGAAGAATAGGAAGAGAGCAAGCTCAAGAAGCAATGGAAGAGAGGTTATGATAGTGCTGACGTGCCACGTATCAGCACTCCAAGTTCGAAGAAGAATACCCGCCACGGTGTCGCTTGGTGAGTGCGTGTGGGTAGGTCGTCGAAGCTCTCTGACCCACTGTTTACATAGCAGACCAACCAAGGCAACAACGAGTCCAATTGTAAGGCTCAGAAACCAGAGAATGTTAACTCTGACAGCGAATGGTGATGGTTCGAACGGCGGGGAAGGAGGAGACACTGCGCTACCATTCATTTGCTGGAAAATCTGTCTGAGAAGGGCCACAGTGGCGTCCTCTGGCGCTTCTTCTAGCCACTGATATGATTCGACGACGAATGCGGTCACAACTGCCGAAAACAGACCAGCCTAACAAAACAGTTCAGGTTTCGAGGAGGTTATTGAAGCAGGAAACTTACAAAGACCAGCAAGGTGTCGATGTCGTCTTTCCACCCTCCCATCCAACCTTCCTCCAGTGAACGCATTTCCTTTTCAATCGCTTCCCATGATGCTTCCAAAGTAGGTTTCTCGGGAACCTAGATTGTGAATCAGTCCCTTCAAACGCAGCTATGGGTTGAGTACTCACCGAGATCTGGGTTGGTCTTTCATCTCTCACAGATCTTCTGCTGTCCGGCGGGTCATTCGTGTTCGTGCCCGGGGTCTAAGAGGGTTCAGTTGACCGCAGTGAACAACGACGGGATAGCTCACCGATGAAGGCCCATTTCCCTTCACTGGCTGTTGCCCGTTATCATCGGGCAACTTTACCTGGAACTGGTAAACCCCACATCCAATGGAAATGGAAATCAGGGAAATTGTTCGCGGTCTTGTAACAGGATTACTCACCGTTTCAGTCGTACTTCCGCCCTCGTTATCTGGTCCTCCGGACATGTTCTTAGGTGCAGGAATCGACTGACCGAGATAAGTCAAAGCGGCGCATATGTAATGATCCTCAGAACCTCACCATTTTAGCGCTGACCGAGAACGAAGACGTCGACTGTAAGAAGAGGCAGTGCAATGTCAGTTTTATGAGCTGAACACAGTCATCGATACCTCTCACCCGTGACCTCAACAAAGCCGGTTTCCCTGAGCTACTAGCACTTTCTCTAACGGTACCCATTTCTGCAGCGAGGTTGTCTGAAGACATCATCCGCGCGTCTTCAGTCATTCGAAACGAAGGGAGTTCGAAGAGCTGTAGAGGGACGTGGTGGGGGGCCGGGAAGAATGGGACTTTGGCGCCCGGGCTTTGCCAAATTCTCTAGCAACATGTGACCAATCACACTGCTATCACCGCACTATGGGCGGTTGGGGATGCGTCGACGACAATTGTGTTCCGTCAACATCGACCGAAACAGCGAGTATACAATCAAGCTATATACTGAGTTTCATGAGGTTGAATGAAAGGACGTCGGTACTGTAGTCTGTTGGTGAACTCACCTCGCTATACTGACCAATACCGCCTCTCTTTCGGTCTCCAAAGCTCATAGTCTTTTCCCATACCACGAATGGCAGCGAACCGGTAGATTCATCATTCACCTGGCGAGTCCTAATATCTGAGCATTCAGAGAGAGAATGCCAGTGTGTAGGTCGTTGGACGGTGCGATGCGAATACATAGCGCCAACATGTTGTGTGGGTCGTCAAAATCGGAGTCAAGGAGAAACGTGGGAATTGTTGCTTTTGGGCACTTGATGGATGTTCTCCCGAGTTTCCAGCGGACCGTGCCTCACCTCAATGGTCAATTGTGGCCAAGCATCACCTCGTCGTATTCTCCGCTCGATAGTACCTCTCCGGAGTCAGTTTATTATGACCTCTACTCTTTATACTGAGACTCGCTCGCGGTGCTTTCAACATTCAAACCCAGAGGTTTCACATCGGGTGCAGCAGGCTCGTGCAGAGTTACGATTTCCGATGAACCGCCGCCGTGAAGATAGCCCCAATTGTGGAGATTACTGCATAAGTATGCTAGCTTTTAGTTACTGTTATTAGAAGCTACATGAGCGAGTCAAAAATACCTATACTTTCTTATCCGCGTCAGGACCTCCAAACCTCGCCTCTCCACCATCGGTTGGAACCCCTGCTGCATCTCGGACCGGGAGCGTCTCTGTCGGGATGCCCCCTTCCATGTCAATCGCGGCACCCCCATCGTTAAGTGGCACCTCGTCGTCCTGTCGAGGTTCCATGGACAGCCCAGAAGCGGTGGACCCACCAGTCGTCTCATTACCACCTTTACTTTCCCCTGCGTGGTCCTCTGGGCTAGTAGAAATCGCACCGTCGGCTTGGGTTTCGACTTTCCCTTGCGGTGGCTGGTGCGCGGAAGGAGGGGGATCGATACCTTCATGAGAAATAGGCAGGAAAAAGTCTGGTGGCAGCTCCGGACGAGCAGTTCTAACGCGCTCTAGAGCCTTGCTCCACGCTACTCGACGGTCATCTCCAAGCCAATCGTAAGTTTCCCGCTCTTCCGCCAGTCGGGTGTTTACAAAGGCTATCAACTCCAGCCCAGCTAAAGACGCTACGAGCGGGGAAATGGTCGAGGGGTCAGCAAACGCGGGAGGTCGAGTAGCTGATTCTGGATAGATTTCGATGTGTATTGAGAGAGCTATGGCCAGGTTTCCCCGGTCGGGCACCTGCGCAGTATTCCAATGGCGGATATAGGACCTGAGGTACTCCAAGTCGAGCCCAGGGTCTGGGGAAGATAGTCTGGTCAAAGTCCTATGTAACATTCGAGGCGAAAGGGGGAATAGGCCGGGAATAGGCGGAAAGTTGTCTTCCGGTAAGTCGTGCACGCGTCGCACGATATCCATTGCCTCCATCCAGTACACATTCCCGTCGGCAGACCTCAAAAACTTCATGGCGCGATGGCGCGCGATATTATGCATTTGGGTCAGGAATTCGAGGCATTCCTTAGACTCTACAAATGGCGAAGTGGTCGTTGCGATCTTTCCATGGAGAGTGTAACTCGGGGATGAGATGACAATATACTGGGCTAAATCCTGCATCAAAGCTCCCCAGCACGCTTCATTATGTGAGGCATTCCTTGCAATCTCCATGAAGGTGCTCCAAAGACGGGTGCCGAGAGCTCGAAGACCGTCTGGAGAGCTGTCTGGGTCCTTCAAAAGGTTATCGATCCTACTGAAGGGGAGGTGACTGAGAAGTGGTGGATCTGGAACGTGCACCGTGCTCTGGGTCAGGTCCCCGATATTCATGCATACGTGAGTCCAGTGGAGGAACTGTTTATATAACACCGTGGTATCGTCAAACCTTCTGCCAAGGAATTCGGACTTGGCGCCTGTCAGATGATCATCGACATCCGACGTTGAATATCCAGATCGAAAGTGCCCCTGGAGCACCACCCCGATGTCACTGTTAGTCCACTGCCTGTCCGGAAGGTAGAACCATTGGTCGAGGACAGCCGGCATGACAAGATTCAAAGGCACACTCTCTAGAATAGTCCGTAGATACGGCACTATTGCGGGGCTGTCGTGGTACACCCCTACAAGCCATGCAAGGACATGAATCTCCTGTAGTGAAGGCGAAATACCCGTGTCCGACTGCTGAAGGTTGAGAAGCAAATCGGGCCATTCATCGATATACCACATAATGTCTTCGAAAGCTTCCTTCCATTTCTCGAATCGGGGCTGTGATGCCTCGTCATGCTTGGGGGGGTAATATATGTCACACAACGAGTATAGAGCGCGCATGATCCACGGGATATGAGAAGACATCCATTCAAAGCTCCTGAATACGGCCCACGCCTGGGGAGATTTATAAGGGCATGTATCTTCCATAACAGGTAGCTTCATAATATTGTCGACGACGGGAAAACGGCGATCATCACCGAGGGTTGATATTTGGCGGAAGACCTTTCTGATGAAATCAGCCGTTGGAATGAGGGTGGTGGCGAGATAGAAGAGCCCGGTCAATATGACGACAACCATCACGGCAACAAATGGTGCTGGATGTCGAGTGTGCAGAAGATCCAAAAGCCCCGCGAAGAAGAGGAAGAGAGCAAGTTCAAGAAGCATTGGAAGAGAAGTGACGACAGTATTGACATGCCACTTGAGGAAACTCGAATTTCGGAGGAGAATAAGTGCTACATCAGCGTTCGGTGAGCGCGTGTGGGTAGGTCGGCGAAGCTCTCGAGTCCACTGTTTGCATAGCAGACCAATCAAGGCAACGACTAGTCCGATGGTGAGGCTCAAAAACCAGAGGACATTGATTCTGACGGCGGATGGTGATGGCTTGAATGGTGGGGGCGGTAGCATTGCGCTAGTGTTAGCCATCTGCTGAGAGATCTGCCTGAGAAGGGCTACAGTGGTGTCCTCTGGCGCTTCCTCCAGCCACTGATATGATTCGACGAGGAATCCAGTGACAACCGCTGAGAACAAACCAGCCTAAGAAGAACAGTTCAGTTTCATGAAAAGTCAGTAGATTAGGACTCGTACAAAGACCAGCAGGGTGTCGATGTCATCTTTCCACCCTCCCATCCAACCCTCCTCGATTGAACTCATCTCCTTTTCGATTGCCTTCCATGATGCTTCTAGAGTAGGTTTCTTGAGAGCCTGGCTTGTTAATCAGTCTCTTCAAGCGCAATTATGGATTGAATATTAACCGGGATCTCGTTTGACTCTTCATCTCTCACAGGTTTTCTGCTACCCGGCGGGTTACTTGTCTCCGTTTCCGGATTCTGAGAGGGTTCAGTTGACTGCAGTGAAAAACGACGGAGATAGCTCACCGAATCGGGTCCATTTCCCTCCACCGGTTGTTGCCCATTATCATCAGACGAATTTAACTGGAGCTGGTCATCCCCCGTCGGATAGAGGTCAGGAAAAGTGCTCAGTCTCATATCGGGATGACTCACTGTTTCAGTCGTGGCTCCGCCCTCATTATATGGCCCTCCGGACATGCTATTAGGTGCAGGAATCGACTAAACGTGATACGGAATTTGAGATCTCGAGATAGCGTATGGGTAACGATCCGCGAAACCTCACCACTCCAGCGCCGAGTGAAAACGAGGACTGTAGGAAGAGGTAGTGCAATGTCAGCTCAGTGAGCTGAGAACGGATATTGATACACCTCACCTGTGTCTTCAACGAAGCCGACTTATCCAAGCTACAGGTGTTTTTTTCAACGGGAGGCGTTTGCTCAGCGAGGTTATTTGAAGACATAGTTTGCAAATCTTCAGTAGTCCGAGAGAGTCCGAGGAAATAGGAGTTCTAAGAACCGTAGAAGGAGGTGATGGGGAATTGGGAAGAAGAGTTGGACGTGGCGAACACGCTTTCTCGCAGTTTGGGCGCCCACGCTCGTCCTGGGCGTCCAATTGTCGCTATTTTAAGATTGGGACGTCGACGATGCCTGGTTTATGGGTGTAGACGATTGGGACCGGGGGTGCGTCGACGACAATTATGGTTTGCCTGGAACGACGAGTATGCAGCCCATATCTGCACTGAGTTTCGTGAGGTTGTGCGAGAGGCCCTCTGTACTTTGTGAGCTCACCGCACTACTGACTATCCCCACCCTTGCCCTACTCTCTGTTTCGGTTTCCAACAATGGACCCAAGTTCATAGTCTTTTCAACTTCGCCATACAGCGAGCATCAGCGAGCCTGTGGATTCACTGAGCGAGTTCGAAAACCTGAAGGTGCAGAGAAAACAGCAGTATGTAGTTCATTGAACGCGGTGATCATCTGCGAGAGAAGTGTGCGTTTTGTAGGTCGTGAGAAAAGCGTGGGAATCGTTGCCTTCAAACGCTTGGCGACTGTTCTCGCGAGTTTCCAATCCACCATCACCTTCTCTCTTCACCTCTCCTCAATGGTTTAATTAGGCCTCAAAATATGCATGTGGAGACCTTTTCTGATATACGAATGGGTGTGAACTTCTCAAGGGCAGTCCCATGGAGTGTTGCTGTTTCATCACAAGACAGTCACTGGCAAGCTTCAAGACTCATGTCCAAACTCTCGCCGTGATACGGTAGTATGGCATGATAGATGTAATCTGGATCTTAGGAACCGTAGAGCGTCGCCGACGTCATCGATGTGCTCAAAGCTTGCTTTTTCCTATTCCCGTTCATCGCATCGATGCTGAAGCGCTGACCCGCAACAAGACCTCCGGGCCAAGATCTAGAAACCCGAATCCTCTGGCAATCTCTTGTCCCAACTGCTATGTGTCTCCGAGCCGTCATATGCTTCTGAGCTTCGTGCTCTTTAGTACAGTGCCACTATTGAGTTGCAACTCGACTCAAACTCCGAAGTACATGCGTAATTCAACTACAGATCTTCTATGGTCCAACTCGACAGAAACCTGGATCGAGCCCGAGATATATAAATGCGCTATGCGGTCAGATGGGGACTCGTGTCGTCACGTTCATCGCCATGAAATCGGTCGTTCTTGGACTCGCTGCTTCCCTCGCCGCTGCTGTACAGACACAAATCTCTATTACAAGACCGTACGCTGCCCCCATCATTTACTTTTGGCTGTCGATGGTGACCTCCTGCAATAGATTTGGCCTCATCCAATGCGAACCAAACTCAATGTTCTGGTCTGGAGGAGAAGGTACGTCTTTCCGTACGCCTGTGTACTAATTTGTTAACCCCACTATCACTTAGCCCCTTACACATTCGTAAGTTCACTTTGGCCTGAGGCGTATTGGAAACTAAACGGGCTCTTGGGCCTCTCTTTCAGAGGTACGGTTCCTCACCCTCTCCCGCTGGAAATCATGCTAACGAAAGTTCTCCTCTGAACACAGCGCTACCGCAGACCCTGATGGAACTCCTCTCGTGACGGTCGCCGACCTCAGCACTAATATCTACAACTGGACCGTACGCGCTCCCGTCGGTGAGTCATGGAATCAAGTTGGGTTCCTCGAATCTTCAGTATGCCTAATCGACCTCGTACTAATAGGGATCTCGGTTACCGTGTCGGTTCGGGATAGCAAAGGCGTGACCGGCTCATCTCCTAATTTACGCGTCAACCCCGGAGGTATGTTTTCGCGAAGTTTTGCGTCCTGGACACTTACACGTTTCGCTTCAGGGAAATCCTGTTAAGCTCGTGGTCAATTTTGGATGGGCTACGCTAGTAGTACATTCGATCTCATGTACTAAGCTGTGTTCCCCGCTACGAATACCTCGATCTCGTGAACGTCGCTCGCGTATACTAGTAAGTTGTAGATGAGGATTATCTCTGTTGACATCCCAATGATCTCCACCCCTCGCGCCGACTTAAAAATCCCTCAATAGCCAGGATCCGGAGTCATAGAGTCAGGCCTGCCAGCCTGCTGCCTGAGTGGCGATACCAAGAGAGAGTGTATGGGCGCACTGCACCAGGCCTTAGTTTCTTTGTGATGGAGCCTATTTGAATGCTCGACGGATCATCAAAAGCAAAATCTCGGTGTTCCGCATGGCTAGAGTATACTAAACGCAACATTGAAGGAGTTAGACAGGGAGATTGCGGGTTTCACCTGAGCGGGAGGGGACCTATGGGGAATGATATTGGCACCATCTGGCCCATCTTCGGGCACTTCGCGTTTTATATGCGAGATGGGAGTTTCATCAGGTGGGCTCGAATTCAGTGCATCATCAATCTGCAATGTGCCAATCAGTATTCAACGCCGATATGCACGATGCTACGCCACCAATCCAGTGTTCACGGATGTATAAAAGTCAGCAACATCCAGGTTTTGAGCTAGGTTGTCTTGCTCTTCTGCACTGTCGACGATCATGAAGCTTGTTACCTTCGCTGCCTTTGCCGCCACTCTCACGGCTGTTGTTCGTGCGGAGCTCTCCATCGCGTCCCCGTACGTCTCTCGCATGTTCGTGTAGAATACGAGCTGAACTGAACCCCCCTGCAGGTTCGGTGTCGACCGATGCCACCCCAACAACATCTGGTGGGTGGGCGGAACGCGTGAGTTTCTCTCTCTTTCTCTCACGCCGAAGTGAGCGCTTAAAACAAAATCTTTCGAACACAGCTCCTTACACCTTGGTAGGTAACATTTAGGGCCAGCTTTAGTCCCAGTACTCACTTTTCGATCGTCCTCCGTCCTATCACGACCAGACGTACGTCCAGCGTTAATCCATTACCCGCGATAGTGTACTCAACCTTTCACCAGCATGCACCTCGATTCCACCTTCCCGGACGGGTTTCCTATTGGGATCTGGCCGAACATCCAGAAGACGCAAATCAATGTGGATGTCGACCTTCCTGAAGGCGAGTCATTAGACAGCAATTCAGACCGGTGTTGTTGGGGTCACGTACTGACCTCTACTTCGCTCACAGAAACCAAGGTTGTATTTACCATCAAGGACAAGACAGGCGCGAGTTCTCACACTTTGCCGGTTCCTGTTCTCCACAGTAAGTGCTCAAACAATTCGAACTCACCAGCAGCCTGTTGACGCCTGTGACCTCGCAGACCCTACCGGGTGCTAAACTGTGAAACGAGTCGGGGGTCTAAGAGTAAATAGTGGTGGTACTGACGAATAATGAGGAGTCTTTTGTGGTTTTCCGTATGAAACTCCGTACTCGGGATTGTCGCGAGTTATTTCATCATGACAAAGTCCGGATTTTTTGAGTGAGAGTTCAAATGCAGGCGTCAGGTCATGTGCAGTGCGCTCGGAGTTAGAAAAGCCACATCGAACTGAGAGTCGCCACTTCCACATACCTAGAACTTGGAGAGTATGACACCATAGAGCCGACCTCGGGTGAAGTTCCTGTGCGAGCACTGCGACCCGATCCTGCTGGTAGATTCAATACGAGCGAAAAGTCCGAAGTAATATGTGATAGTACACTATATCCTCGCATAGTCGACGGGTTTAACGTTTGAGTCTCCAGGCAGTCTCCTCTCTCCTTCGACACACGATAGGTTGCCAATGCCGTTCAACGAGACCCTACCGTATAGTGATGAGACTCCGGTCTCTCGCTTTTTTGGCCATCGTTGTAGGAAGCAGAGGAGTGTAACATTGCCGGCTTGCCTGCCGAAGCTGGAAGTGAGTGAGTGTTCGGTAGTATCATACGCGTGAGATGGGGAACGAGGGTGCAAGGCCAGTCTGATTACTGACTGACAAAACCTGCGAGTTGACCTCCAAAGCGACTTGAAACGGGGCTATCCCGATGCCTCCGTATACTACATCCAGAGGAGACACGCTATATTCAATACTGGCGACTCAGTATCTTCGATGCAGAAACCACGGGATGACAGGACGCCCTCGGAGTTGCAAAGAGGCCCGCCCTACTTCGACCATTCAACCCGGCCTCCAGCTAAGTACTGATGCTTCATTAATCAAAAAAGAGGTGTACCAGCCCCAGATTTGACGTCCGTTTTGCCGTGTCTGTATACTAGAAAAATCGGCGTGGTAGTAGGTAGCTTTGCAAGTAATAGTTCAATATTCAATCGAAGAGAACCTAGGCTTGGGCCGTGGGAAGGAAACGTCATCACTCGTGCGCGTGAGATAATAGGGGTCTGTACTACAGTCATTACCATCGTGACCGTGAAAGTCCTCGTTTCCAGTCATCGCCCGACGCCTGTTGCATCTCGAAGACTTTTTTGGATCGCGGACACCGTGAAGTTATCCGCGCGCTATTCGCCTCACTACAACTGTATGTACTAGGGAAGCTCCACGAAAGATGGATATCATCTCGACTGCTAGCCACGACACCCGAGCCTGCCAATATGATTATCACGTACCGGTTCATCTAAACTGGCATTGTAGTCGTTCAAAATCATGCCGCTCAAGGATGGCAGAGCCTCAAAGCGGGGACCCCAACCTTTCGAGGTGCTTTTGCGGCACTCCAAGTATACTGTGCACATGGATCAGATGTGAGTCTTTCTTTACATGATCACCGCATTGTTCAGTCCTCCCGATCTCATTGAAGGCGAACAATCAGAGCTCCAAACGTTTAGCTCATTCTACAGCCAATACACTCCACAATATAGACAGAATCATAGGCGGTTACAGCAGGCCAAGTTAGCGGGCTTACGCAAACACTTCCTCAGGACGTATAAAAACGAGGG